>JADRCD010232355.1:0-22808 GCA_019843815.1 Montemys delectorum
CCATTCTAGCACATCAGCAAGTACCCTAAAGGTGATTTTTAAAAATGAGTATCTGATCTTGTCACTTCAAAAAAATGTTAGTTAGTTAGTTAGCTAATTAGTTTTATCTATTTTATTTTATTTTGTTTTACATGTTTGAGTGACTGCAAGTATGTGTGTGCACAGGAATCTGGCAGCACAGCCCTGAGCAGCCTCTGTGATCATGGCTCTCCCTAGCATCTAGCTGTTCCTTGCATGCTTGGTGCTATGAAGGTCAGAAGTCAGTGTCAGGGCCCTGGAGCTATAACTGTAGATGGCTGTGAACCACCGTGTGGGGTCTGGAAACCCAGCCTGCGTCCTTTGCAAGAGAAATATGCGTTCTTAAGCACTAAGCCATCTCTCCAGTCTGGAACTGGTCCCTTTTAAAAAAAAAAAAAAAAAGAGCTTTTTATTTTATATATGTGAGTACACTGTAGCTGTCTTCAGACACCAAAAGAAGGCATCAGACTCATTACGGCTGGTTGTGAGCCACCATGTGGTTGCTGGGGATCGAACTCAGGACCTCTCTGGAAAAGCAGTCAGTGCTTTTAACCGCTGAGCCATCCATCTCTCCAGCCCTTGTCATTTTTATATAGATAAGTATTATAGTCCCTCCTATCACAATAGAAGACAACATCACCAATCCAAAACACATATCTAGCCCCCTAAACCATGGCTCCTCTTCCTCCTCCTCCTCTTCAGGTCTTCTGGCTTCCTAACTCCTAACAGAGTATACACTCAACATTTGCTGCCTGTGGTCTTCACTCCTCACCCCAGGTAGAACAGAACATGGGTAGCTCTAGACTGGACCCCTTTGAGGATGGAGAGCTGTCATTTTGCCACCTAGACCATGCCTCAGAACCAGGCATGTGACTAGGCTTTGGAAAGCTCCTGTGTGTAGGATGCGAATGTGGTCACTGCATCGCGGCAGAACTGAGATCTGGGTCTACTGCTTACGTCACAGAGCTGGTCATGTGGCTTCTGGGAGATCAAGAGGCCCCTTCAACTTTGTTTAATTAGGATGGAAGAATAGGGTGCCTGTGACAAGAGCTGAGAGGCCAGAGGGGATGGACTGACTGCAAAGGGACTTACAGTCAAAGTCATCCCCTGGTGGGGTCACTTGCCTGAGCCATGTATACTGAGCACCTGCTCTGTCAGGTGCAAACCTTTTGAGATGGTTACAAATTCAGTCTTTACTGAGGGCTCTGTGTTGTGTAACAAGTGTCATCCCATCCCTCCTAAGTCAGCCACATTCAGGCCCCATAGCCAACATGGCCTGTTTTCTCTTCAAACTGCCTGACTCCCCACTATCCCTCAATGCTTCCTGGGGGCTTCTTTCTTGACAGGATTTAGATCAGAAAGCTGGACTCATGTAGAGGCCACCCCAGCTCTCAAAAATCAGTGCATAGGGTTCACAGATGACTCTGTGAGTTAAAGTGAGTGGGAATGGGTAAGAGGAGCTTTGGTAATACACAGTTGTGATTTCATTTAAAATGCGTCATGTTAATAAATAGCTAGCAAATATCTGGTGCATGCCTTTGTAGCTACTGTATTTATGCACGCATGCACACTGACTTGCTCCGCTCAGAATTTAAGACATGTGGGCAGAGCCTGCCCCTTTTGACAGTTCCAAGAAGGAAGGGTTTCCACAGCCTTCCAGGGTTGCCCAATAGGAGCTGGAAAACGCCCTCCTTTTCTCTCACTGTAACTTCCCTCCTGCACTTAGCCATCTCTTGACTTCCCATCAAGCATGTTCCTAGCAAAGCCGCCTCACACTTCCCATGGGATTCTCCCCCATCCCACCCTGAGTACCCATGGCCTGCTCAGGCCCTGGCTACATTCCTGATTGCAGCTCTCACAGTGACTCCCGGGTTCCTCCAGGGCGGTAGGAGGATAGGTCTGTCTCCTCTTTTGTCCCATTGCCCACACTCATGTCTTTGGACTTTGAACAGTCCCAGTATGTATGGGGTTTCGAGTTGTCTAGGTTCCTGCCAGGCCTCACCTCTTGTAGAACCTCAGGGTGTGACTCAGTGAGCCGTGGATATCACAGTACAAAGATTGAAGGCTCTGTACTGTGAAGTCTCCCCTTGGGAAAACTGCACCAAGAGTCTCCCTTTAAAATAAGTTTGTTTTAGGAGATGCTTAGTATGATTCTCAGGAAGAGCAGGATGCAACAAGGAGAGGAAATGATCAAGTACAAGGGACATGGTGAGCTCTTTTACTGTGTGAATGTGGTCTCCTCCCTCACCTCAGACACCTATTATCTACACTGCCTGAGGAATGAGTCTTAGCACCTCGATTCTTCAGGCAAAAGTGGGATCAGTTACTGCTCTCTATACTTAGCAGCCCCGAAGGCCTCCATTTCTACTTCCCCATCCCCTGGTGTCACAGGTCAGCTCTTGGTATTGTAAGTGCCACCTGCACCAAAGTTCAGGAAAATCAGGGATGTGAAACTCAACAGGATGGGAACAGCTTTATTCCCCAGCTCAAGCATGTGGCCCAGCTCAAGCATGTGGCCCTCCTGCCAGCTTATGTAGCTGATCATAATAATTGATCTTGCCAGAGCCTCTATCCCTTGGCCTTTGCCATTTATGATCAACATATTAATGGGATCCACTTTACCAAAGCTTGTAAAATACTGCCTTTGACCAAAAGTTTAAAACAAAAATTTCAAGTCTATCCATATTCCCATCACCAGGCAACTGGGCTGTAAGTGTTGTTTGGGTCGTTTGCCTGATTATAACAAAACAAGATGTTTCATTAGATGATGAGTAAAATAGAATTAAAAGTGTCTGCTGCTGGATGGGTATAGATGAGCCATCCTCGTTTTTCATAACCTATGAGAGAATCACACTGCTTGATTTTAATAATTTACCAAGGAATGCAAACAAACAGTAAACATTAACAGGTTCATATGGTTACTGCTGTGACGTAAGAAAGAGATGATCTTTGACCCTTACTGGAAACTACAGGACCTAAAGAGAAGTCCCGCTTAGCTGTTGATTGCTCATCTGGAAAGTCTTATTAATACGTATTTACTTATCAGTCCATATCTTTCATGACATAAGATGAGACCAAATACACTTTAAAAAAAAAAAAAAAAAGATGGAACGTTTATATACTGCCCTGACTGCATTTCCTTTTCTGGACTCGTAAGCAAAAACACATCAAGAAGGAAGGGTCTCCTTTAGGACCAAGGCTTTTCAGATTTGAGAAATTGCAAAGTTTGTCTTTGATGCTAAGTGCAAAGGGGACCTTGCCTTTAGCTATGAGCGCAAAGGTTGGGCTGTGGCCTGTTCTGTTGTATCCTCAAGAGTGATAGTTAGAATTGGGTCTCACGCTCATGAAAAGACATCAGAAAAGGGAGCTGGTCTTGCCTCCATCCTTTGGCCGTGGCTCCTGAGAAGTTTCTGTGTAGCACCCTGCACTTTATCAGCTCAGCTCCATGTTTGGGTGTGACCTGTACTGCTTTTGTCAAGCTTAACAAGTCTCATAACCTGCCTTTATGAGCCCTTTGCTCCAGGAGAGCCTGTGTCCCTTGGAGAAGGTGGTCAGAGGTAGTCATGTGTTTAACATTAGTTGAAAGTCACTGGGGGTGGGGGTGGGGAGGTGGAGTGCAGCCCCACCAAATCATCAACTTCCTCAAAGGAGTAGTACAAGGTCACATGCCAGTTAGTCAGGAGCCTAGGACTGGACTCGTGTTTCCCTGGATTTCTGCTTAGTCCTCTCTACCAATTACTTTGCCGTGAGACAAACTTCCGTCAACTGCTCATAAGAGAAGATGGTTTTTTGCCTCATGGAGATAAGTCACTGGAAAATAAATGTTGGCCAATATGTAATGCTGATTCCTCCTGTGGAGCACAACTTACAGTTATCCCTGGCTCGATGGGCCCAGTGTTTGTAAACCACATGAGCTGGTTACTTCCTTAATCCTCATTTCCTTGGGGATGAGGAAATAATTCTTATCAAGGTACACAAAACTAGTTAATGATAGGGCGTGGGCTATAGAGTTGAAACTCTAAGTGTTATACTGAATCAGTCACATGACTCTGTTTACACGGGAAATTCGTATTTGAATACGAAGCTAGGCACCTTCAGACCAATGGGCCACCACAGAAGGATGCCTTGGCATGAAGTGGACTTGAATGTACTGGGTGGAGGCAAAGGCTGCTGGTTCTTATTCTAGAAGGTAGGATCCCCACCAAGGAGGACTGGCTCTGTGCTGGGTTCTGTCCTAAGCTTGCTGCTGGGTTCCTAGAGTTGGTCCTTACAACATCCCTGTTAGAAGGGTTCTAGTCTTATCACAATTTGCAACACAAGAAGTAGGGAAAGGGCATGAACATGCCCAGGGACACCACTTAGACAGTGGTAGAACTTAGGTGTCCAGTCTGGATCCTGATTGAGTCTGGTCCTTATGCTGCTGTGATGGGTGGGGACAGCATCCAACCTCTGTTCTTTTTCATAACCTAACTAGAACCCAGTACCATTTCTTTGCTGACTCCTCCTGTGGAACACCTACTTACAGTTATCCCTGGCTTGGTCGCCTGCCCAGTGTTTGCAAGCCACGTGAGCTGGTTACTTCCTTCATCCTCATTTCTCCAGGGATGAGGAAGTGGTTCTATCAAAGTGAAGCTTGTTGCTGGGCTCTCTTCCCTTGTAGCTTTCTCTCATTGTGGAGTGTCTTCGCTTGGTTTCTATTGCTGTGATAAACACCATGACCAAAAACAACTTGGATGGGAGAAGGTTTCCTTTAGCTTTCAACTCTTAGGTCACACTCCATCACTGAGGGAGGTAGGAGCAGGAACTGAAGCAGAGGCTAAGGAGGAGTGCGACTTACTGGCTTGCTCAACCTCAAGGCTTGCTCAGACTGCCTTTTAATACTTAACCTAGAACCACCTGGCCAGGGGTGGTACTGCCCACAGTTGGCTGAGTTCCCCCCATCAATCATTAGCCAAGAAAATACCCCTATAGACTTACCTCCTGTCCAAACGGATAGAGGCATTTTCTCCATTGATCTGTTCTTCCCAGGTGATCCTGGCTTGTATAAAGATCACACATGCATGAGAAAACACACACGCACGCACACACTCATGCATTTTAACCAGAATGGCTTCTTGGGGTACTGTCTATTGTGCCCTAGATTGTGCTAGAAAGCAGATGGTTGAGCCTGCTGGAACCCCGATAGTCTGTAGTAGTACATCTGTGACTTCAAAGGGATTATCTTCCTCTTTGCCGACCTGTTCTGCAGCTTTTCCAGTGTACAGGCTGTCCAAGGGACAGGACGAGGAGGTGTCTCTCCCAGAGAACTGGGCCCAAGGCCCTTTCTGCCCAGTCCTTCCCAGAAATTTGTTTCTGTCACAAACCTTTCCCCTGCTATGCTTCATTGTTATTAGGGGTTGTGATAAGAGGCCACTATTCCCACAAAGAGGATACTGGGTCATCTGAACAAGTGCGTGGATTGCAAGTTTCTTTTTCTTTTCTTTTTCTTTTTTTTTTTAAGATTTATTTATTTATTTTATGTATATGAGTACACCATTGCTCTCTTCAGACACACCAGAAGAGGGCATCAGATACCATTACAGATGGTTGTGAGCCACCATGTGGTTGCTGGGAATTGAACTCAGGAGCAGTCGGTGCTCTTCACCGCTGAGCCATCTCTCTAGCCCTGAATTGCAGGTTTCTAAAGAGGGCCTGGGAGGGCTGTGTGCCTCATGATGCTCTTGGAACTCCAAGTCTGCAGTGCCTTCACCTAGGCTGCCCCAAGGAAGGTGGGAACGCTGGGTTTTCTCTGTCCAGTGGTGCATTCCCCAGCCCTTAGGTCAGCCAGTGTTGGAGGGCAAGGATGCTGTGTGAGCTTAAGGATTGCTCTGGGTTGCCAAGTACCTGAAACTTCAGAGCCATCCAACATAGTGTAGTGTTCTCTCAAAAAGTGGGTATCCTGGAGCCCGGCAGTGGTGGCGCACGCCTTTAATCCCATCACTTGGGAGGCAGAGGCAGGTGGATTTCTGAGTTTGAGGCCAGCCTGGTCTACAGAGTGAGTTCCTAGACAGCCAGGGCTACACAGAGAAACCTTGTCTCGGAAAAAAAAACAAACAACAACAAAAAAAAGTGGGTATCCTTTCAAGGTTACACTTAAGCCTAATTGTGTTCTTAAGATCATCTGTTCTTAAAAGATACCTTGAATCCTAACCATCCAGGGATTCTTTTTAGTTAATAAAGAAAATTTAAACTTTCTTTGTTGATGGTTTGAGATTAGTAGCTGTCATCAGGGAAAGTTGGAAAATGCTAGATAGATTGGATCACTATTGAAACATACCATGTTTAATAAGCTAGGTGTGGATGATGTTTACACATCTGTGCATCACAAATATTTGTATATATGTAGTTGTCGTCCTAGAATATTTCTATATATTTTAGTGAGCATATCTAGTAGATTCCAATATGGCATATCCATCCAGATCATTATATCTAACCACTGAATTTTTTTATTGGTGTTAAATCTCTGACAGAAATGAACTAGCAGAGAGACTTTCAGTACATAACTAAGAGCACCTCCCTGTGTGTGTTATTCTTTATTGCACGGGTGTTCCGCAAGATGTGGGCTGTTTTCAAAACTTTACAGTTTGCTGGATCTTGGGAATGGGGACTTAGGAGGCAGGCCTCTTGGATCAGAGACCCAAAGCCGATGCCCATATGAATGAGAAGTACAGGGGAGACAGCATTTCAGCAACAAGCTCAGAAGCAGGAACTGAAGCCCGTGGCTTCGTCACATGTCACATTCTGCTACTGCTCTGTCCTACTGGTGAGAAACAGAAGTGACCTCAGACAGAGAAGCAAAGGTTGAGGGTTTTTTTTTGGTTTGGTTTTTGGTTTTTGTTTTTTTTGGGTTGTTTGTTTGTTTGTTTAAAGAGAAAGTAAATAGCCAATAGCATTGACCCTGAGTAAATCTGTCAGGCTCTGGGCCTTAAGGATATATGTGTCTTATATCATCAGGTCCAGTTTGCTGATGATTAGAAATGTGCTCCTCCAGCATCCCTTGGGCCTGAGGGGGTTCGATGCCCCAGTGTAAGGGAATGCCAGGGCAGGAATGGAGTGGGTGGGTGGGGGAACACCCTCATAGAGGCAGGGGGAGGGGGAATGGGATAGGGGGTTTCTGAAGGGGAGACCTGGAAAGGGGAAAACATTTGAAATGTGAATAAAGAAAATATCCAAGAAAAAGAAAAGTGTTCCTCCACACAGGGTTGGTAAGTGACCTCAGTGAGGCCGGTGACGCTGGAGCTGGAGTGCGCTTAGCATGGTCACTTTGCTGGAGTCCAGGTCAAGGACTCTGCTGTGTTGAAGGCTGCTCCCGCCTCTGCCTCCCAGGAAACTGCTGGGGCAAACTGGTGTTTCTGCTGGAAGCTGTGGGCCCTCTCTGTGGGTCATGGCTTTGGGTCTGTCCCTTTTACTACTCTCCCCTCCCCTTGCTCTGATTTTGGTTTTTCAAGACAGGGTTTCTCTGTGTAGCCCTGGCTGTCCTGGAACTCACTCTGTAGAACAGGCTGGCCTTGAACACAGAGATCTACCTGCCTCTGCCTCCCATGTGCTGGCTGGTGAGTGCATCTACCACTGGCTTCCTTTACTACTTTAGAGAGAGACTTGTGCCTACTTCTTTCATACCTGTGACCTCTTTCATGGCCACCAGGGACCTGGGCCCTAATGCCAGGCTGCACATTAGCTACTTCAGCTTGCTTTCGTCTAGTGTCAGGCAGTGACAATGGAAGAGAAGAATTTTTAACTGTGCTTGCGTCCAAACTAACCTTTTCTCTACATTAGTAGTTTCGAGCTGATAAAGTTATATCAAATTACTGTCTTAAGCAAACAAAGTACTATGTAAAAGGAGATAATGGCCAGATTAAAGTTTTTGGCAGCGTAGTAACCTTGTGAGCTGATGCAAGTCAACATATGGAAGACACAGTTCCCATGCACATGTGTGTTCTTTCCCCTGACCTCTCACATGACTGTCCTCTCAGGGATTATTAGGATTTTTATGATAGAGGTGGAGAAGTGGGGTGTGTGACCATAGTTAATCCCTACCCAGGCTCAGCTTGTCACTCTCTTGAAATGCTGCCCTCTTGTGTAATCTAAGTTGTCTTTGCTGCTCCTCTTGATGGCTTCTTACCTCCTTCTGTTAGTTGTCCCAGTTGTCCCCAATACTTAGAAAGACTTGGCCTAGCTGGGCAGTGCTGGCACATGCCTTTAATCCTAGCACTTGAGAGACAGAGGCAGGTAGATTTCTGAGTTTGAGGCCAGCCTGGTCTACAAAGTGAGTTCCAGGACAGCCAGGGCTATACAGAGAAAGCCTGTCTGTCTCAAAACGCCCCCCCCCATGTCTCAAAACACCTGCTCATGTTGGAGGCTGGCCTCTAGGACACCCTACAGTTTTGTTCTGCGCTAATACCTGATACCAAATGGTCCCTGAATTGTCTTCAGAGCTACCCTTGAGGCAAGCACACAGCTCCCTACCTGTGAGTGGGAGAAGCAAACTTCTTAGTCATAGCCCTGACTGCAGGGCAGGAGGTTCCCATAACTGATGATGATAGCTCTCAGAGGACAGTGAACAGAAGGACAAGCAGACTGAAGGCGTTGGCTGTGGCCCTGAAATCTCAGCACTGGTACAGCCGGGGGTTTTGCTTTTGTTACCACCGCATGTTCATAGAGAATGGCTGCTCCCTGGGTCTCTGATGTCGTAGCAAGGGGAAAGGAAAGCTGGTAGGCTATAGATTGGGAGTGATACCTGCCTCAAGTTAGAAGGGCAAAGTCAATGGGGTGGAAAAATGCAGTCCCCAGGGGAGATGGGACTGTGTGAGACACCGTCCTCTTCTGTGGGAGCGGCTCTTGTTCTAGTTGATCCTTAGATTTTTCTGGTGTTTGCTGGAGTTGTATGAGAGCCTCAGAAACAACAGATGGCATAATCCTCTCTGCTTATCTTGTTTGGGGCTTGTGAAATGACTGGGCAGGCCCTGGCTGATGGCATTGTGTCTGAACAAGTGGTATTTCTTTCTGCTTGTACACAGCAGGGGTCAGAAGAGCCTACAGTTGCTGTGCAATGCTGTCAGTGCTCCCTGGGCACAGAGCTGCCCAGCTGTCCCTTAGACTAGCCACTGGTCTGTTCTCTTGGATCATGTACTCTGGAAAGCAGCGGCTTGAACGGGGTGCATGGAGCATCCCCTTCTGCCATGCCCCAGAGGCGATGCCTGAGTTCTCACTCTCCCTGTACTTGTGACCTTTTTTTTCTGTTTCTTTCCTATTGAACCTGGAATGACACCTGAGCCCACATTAAGACTGACACAGAATGCATTGTAAATTTTAAAAATATCTGTGCTTTAAAATTATATAAAATGAGGGCATAAAAAGGAAAGTCTTGGAAATAAGTTGTCACTTCATTAACAAATGTAAAGTAGCTTTGGACCCACAGAGGCATTGGGGGTGGGGGGCGGGGTCAGGGACAAGGCCCCTAGCCCAGCCATGCCTGAATGCCAGCCTGGAAGACTGATTTGCTCAGTCCTCCTATCTGACAGATGCAGCAGCCAAGCCCCTGAGGAAGACCCAGCTTCTTAAGAGTTTAAAGGGGTGTATGTAGAAAGGGGAAGGAAGTTTAAACTATGTAGGTGATCTTCCATAGTAGATCTAGGGACGTGTGTGTGTGTGTGTGTGTGTGTGTGTGTGTGTGTGTGTGTCCATATCTAGAGTGGGCTCAGATTCACTATCTTCTGCCTCAGTCTTCTGAGTGCTGGAATTATAGGAGTGTGAACCATGCTTGGCTTGAGGAAGCTCCATTTTTCCATTTGCAGAATAGTAATTACTGGAAACAAAAGCTAACTTTAGTGTGTGGCCCGGGGAAGCAGAGGCAGGGTGCATAGCCCGGGTCCTTGACCGCCCTTCCTGCTAAGATAGTTTCTACCCTTCTGCCAACCTGTTTCTCATACAGACTAGCACAGACTTTTCAAAAACTCAGAAACCCAACTAAAAACAAATCGAGTGTGCTAAGCATTGTCCCTATCCAGGTTGTAGAACAGGGGATATCATTGAAATGCAGTATGGCGATGGTAGAAATCTATTTTAAGTGCACTGGTACATGTCAAACTGTGGGGAGCTATTAGAGCAAGGCTCCTCTAGATTTAGACCTCTGACATCCGAACAGGACACGTCTTTTTTTGTTTTTTTGTTTTGTTTTGTTTTGTTTTGTTTGTTTGTTTTTCAAGACAGAGTTTCTCTGTGTAGCCCTAGCTATCCTGGAACTCACGCTGTAGACCAGGCTGGCTTCGAACTCAGAAATTCGCCTGCCTCTGCCTCCCAAGTGCTGGGATTAAAGGCGTGCACCACCACCGCCCGGCTCCAAACAGGACAACGCTTTATTGTCCTTGTAAGACACCTAATAGCATCTGTGGTTCTTGAGAACATGTAACATATACACCGCTCTCCAGAAAGATGTGACAGGCGATCAAGCATCTAGACAATGGCACGCATCTCTGCATGGGCAGGGCACAATCACCCCAGGCGAGATGAGAACTCCCTCTTCAGCTTCTTCCCAGAGGATAAGAGATGGGAGGAGGAGATGCTCGTCCTAGGGGCTGAAAAAAGTTTATTGGCCAAAGCAGGTAGGTGCTGAGCACCTTCTGCTCAAAGAACACAGCACTTGCTGGTGTGTTTGACCCTTCCGCAGTCAGGTCACCTGTTTTTCTGTAATCAGCATGTTTTATGGGGTCATCAGAGCAAAAGCTTGAGAAACCTCCTCTGGTTGTATCTTTTAAAATCTGAAGACAACAGCAGCCCATGCAAGGTGCTCTGCCTTTCTATAAGCTTTGACCTTAGATCTGAAGGCCATGCTTGTGCTTATGTGGAAAGGTCCCAAGCCACTAGGGAGCTAACTCCCTTGCTGTCCCCAGATTTGCTAGAAACAGCTGCTCTGCTGACAGAATCCCTTGTTCCCATTAACTTGATAGCCACCCTGAGCTGGACAGAGAACAGGTGGCTGGCCACTGGCTGTGCCCTGATCACACTGGGTCACACCCCTCTGTCTTCATAATCTATGACAGAATGTGGGAACTGTTTAGAGATGCAGGTTCCCTCAATGCCTTCTGGAGGGAGCACAGGCCCTTGTCCCCTACTAGGAGATGGAGACTGAGCCAGGGACCCTCCTTCAAGGCAGAGGAGGGTCTTCTTCACTTTCAGAAGCAGAATCGCATGCAGTTGGCTTTATCTAACTGTCTCGTGCTTACCAAAGATCTGGGGGATAAAGACCAATTTGTTAAGCCTTTTGTGGGACTCCTGTGTCTAGGGGAGATGGCAGTAATGCAGAAGTGGACCAAGAAACAAATAGTTTCTCAGAAGTACATGATTATATCTGTTCCCCTCCCCAGATCAAGGTAGTAAATTTACTGATATTTGGAATAAATTTTAATATTTTATTCTTCCATACTTACAGTTCACAACAACCCCCCTTTGGTATTTTCAGTATAAATTACTTAAGTTTTGTGCTTTGAAACCTGCATGGGATTTCTTTTTC
Source organism: Montemys delectorum (assembly GCA_019843815.1). Lineage (NCBI taxonomy): Eukaryota > Metazoa > Chordata > Mammalia > Rodentia > Muridae > Montemys > Montemys delectorum. The sequence goes on from JADRCD010232355.1 coordinate 11,567, forward strand.
TATAAAGCTCCCAAAGGGCCACCCTGGCCAGGGACCCATCCATCTTCAGTCCCTCAGAGACCAAAGCTAGAGTTGGGAGCATCCTCACAGAGTCTGCGTGAAGTAGATTCCTCAGCTAAGACCAGGCCACCCATTTTATCAGAGGTCTGACCTGGGGCCACTTCCTTTTGCCCCACTGATTTGTCGGTCCTCGCCTTTCTTTGCCACTTTCTAGGGTGTTTTTCTTTCTTTTCGTCATCCTCAGGCTGTATCACAAAACTGGGAGCCTGGGGGACCCTGTAGTCTCAGTAGGATGTGGAACAAAGGGATCCCTGTCTGCCCAAGCTGATATTTGTGAGTACTCCCTGTGCCCCAAGCGTTGTGCTAATCCCATGGGTAGCAGTGAGTAATAGCTGGCTCTGTGGATTGGATGATGTGCTCATCATCATTCAGATACCCACATCTTCTTCCTCACTGCAGCTGTGGGGAGCAGGGCACTATTCTACTCGGGGGGATGAGGAAGCCAGACACGCAGAGGCTAAATACAAACAGCCTGTCTGAGACCACAGCTTTTGATTGGCAGAGCTGAGCTGGTCTGTGTATGAAGCTTTGAAAAGTACTGTACCACTCCATCATGTGGTATGCATGCCCTTCTCCCTGTGTGGCATTGCTTGCTGAGGGGCATGGTGGGCAGAGAGCAATGTCAGAGGACACCAAGTTTGTCCTTTTCCGGTAGAGTCTCTGGATGGTGGGAGGTCTCCAGGCTGCTGTTAAATGATGACCTTCCTGGTTTTGCAGGAAAGCTTTTCTCTATGGAGTGTGTATCTTCTTGATTCAAGTAAATTCCCTATTTGGGATTTATCTCCATCTTGGGTCTGCTGGTCTTTTTAAATTTTTATTGGTTATAAACAAAACATGATTGTGTTAGAAGGAGAGGCAGAACTCATTGTTGAGAAGCCGCCTCCCATCTAGCTTCAAAGCGGCATCTCGTAGACCAGAGCTTCTCAACTTCAGCATCTGGATCCGCCAAGAGCACCCTCAAACCTGAAGAGCCAGTCTCCCATCTCTTTTTACAGATTCGAGGTCCATATCAGCCAGAGAGAACCCTGGGCACAGTGTGCTTGGGTGTGTCTGAGTTTATGTGAAATGGATATGCATAAAGCTGTGCTGATCCTGAGGTCTAAGTACTGTCCTCCCAGATCAGCAGCAGGGATTAAATTCATTACCTCCAAAAGATGCTCAAGAGAAATGCTCACACTGAACTTGGAGTGAGCATCCATCTCTGTGACACAGACAAGCTTAAGTGACAAGGAGAAAGACAAAAACCCCAGGTTGTTGGGTCCTCAGTAAGGTAACTGTCCTAGCATCTTCAGGGAACGTGGGAGTGGGTGGGTAGTTAGGGAGGAAAAACAGCCTTTATCTAGAAAATAACCAAATGCCATTCATGAGCCTCGATTGAGTCACAGCTTTAAGAGGGGAGGAAACAAACTAAAAATGGAGGAGGCTTGGCAAAGCGTGGACAAGGTAAGGCGTTGGATATGAGTAGGCTGTTTGCTTGAGTGGATTGATTGTCTTGTAGCTATTCAAGGAAATGCCCTTATTTTAGGAGGTCTGTGCTAAAGCATTTAGGGATGAACTATTAGACACATCATTTGCAGATGACTCAAAAAAAGTGTATGTATACTTTAGAATAGGAAAAAATAAGGGGAAATGTTCGCAAAATGCAGCTGTTCCTTGCCCATTTTTGACTATTTACGTCTGTGTTCAACATTATTGTGATATAATAATAAGGTACGGACCCCTGACCTCGCCTCATTCCCATTGGCCTCTTTACCAAGCTGAGAGTGTAGGATGGGATGCAGCGTTGATTGACACCTCCAGCTTTCCTAAACCTTCAGAGTAGAGATGAACTTTGTTCCTTGGTATCAGTTCCAATAATCTAAGAAATCTGGCCAGCAGGCTCCGCCTGATTCTGGTTTTGGGTGCACTTCTGTTCCCTTCTGGCAATAGAACTTGGAAAAAAAAACCAGAGGCCTTAGATTCTAAGGCACACACTTAGCTCTGCACATCTCTCTTGTGCAGTCACAGCTTGTGAAGAATGCATTTGCCACTGTGACCTCCTCCTTGCCCTGTCTTTGGATGATGGGATGATAGATAATCTTGTGTCCTCCTCCTCTTATGTCTCCCTTCCTCTCCCCAGCCTTTCCTGGGGGCCTTCATGACAAGTTTGTAACATTTTCGGTAACAGGCTCTCCAGGTGACCCACAGCCACTGTGCCTGTCACAGTAAGGTTAGGTATCCTGACTGGAGATGAATTTATTGGCTTTTTTTCCCCCAGGTGGTTTATGAGGGAGTGTGGGGGCTGAAATAGCAGTTACAGAGGAGAGTGCCCTGCTGAGGAGTGCTGAGCCTGCGGGGCCCCTGTGGTTAACAGAGATCTATAATGAAGATCTGTTTCCCCTTTGACACTGTGAAGTTGTCTCAGCAGGTGCCTGCCTTTCAGTGCCTTTTGCCCAATGGGGACACTTCTCAGAACACTGCCTAGTCAAGTCCCCTGCTGTGTTCTCAGATTTTCCCTTGTCCCGCTACCCTGACTTTGCTCCCATCTGGGGAAGCTGCCTTGTTAGTTAGTCAGCCTAGAATAACAGGACAGTTTCCCCCATAGTTGCAGTTAGAAAACTTGCTGGGAACCCATGCACCTTATCTCCTGGTTCAAAATAATGGCAGTTTCTCTCGCTCGCCATTCTGTTATGAACATGGGACTTTGTCTGAGGGGAGGGAAGTGTTCTTTGGGTACAGACGGGAAAAGTGCTTTATTTTGTAAGATTAAGCACGTGGATCCCCAAATAACCCTGCCTTTGGCATAGGCCAGCCCCAAGGCCTGAAGTTTCTCACGGCCTTTCTTTCTAGTCAGAGACGACAACCTCATCCCACTCCTCACTGACAGCCGCAGCTGACACCCTGCTTTGCCACTGAGAGAGAGCCCTGCAGTTCAGCAAGGGGACAAATAGATATAGTCTGAAAAGCCACTTTAAACAGAAGAGGGACAAGGGTGGGTGGGGATGAGCAGGAAGTAACAGCAAGTTGGGTTTTTAATCAGCTGGGGGACAGCTCTCCACTTATAACTGGACTGGGCTGGTGCCGCCTCTAGGGAGCCCTCCTGCCTCCTTCCCAGGTCTCATCATCCAGCAGGAACCAGTGCTGTACAAGATGCTTTAGCAGGCTCGTGCTTCTCTCTTACAACTGTCTCATGAGGGAGGGGCAGCCTTGCCATCTCCATGCAGCCTGTAAATGAGAAGTTATTTATCCAGGCAGTGGTGGACTTGCCTGGCTCTAGAACCGAGATCTGAGAGAATCCGAACACACGACCTCCTCCCCTAACCAAGTGTAACCCAGCCTGGCAGCTTACACATATGTGTCGTTAGTATTGTGTTTTAATCACAAACCATGTGACTATTGTGATGCACTTTAGATACACGTTTCATGTGATGAGTACAGTCACTGCTCACTGCAGTGTCAGCCAGCAGACAGAGTGCTGGTGTGTGGTACACCGACCGCCATTTTAAGCTTTGACACTGGACTTTGCCATTTCCACAGTTGCCTGCCTCATCCAAGCCCAGTATTCAAGGGGCTCTTTGTAGTTCTCATGGAGTTGACATGACCTCGGTTAATGAGATGGAATCATTCAGAGCAGGGCCATATGCCCAGATGTCAGATATGAGCTGCTTGATCCTGCCTGACCTTGGAGAGGGGACGGAGAGCTGGGGCTACAGACCAGCAGTGCCAACCCCTGATGGAGGGAGGGAAGGGTTCCGGCTCTGAAGGAGGGTTGAGCCACTGGGGCAGAGTCCTCTGGTAATGAAGTCATGTGTCCTCTGGAGCAGAATGAGCTCTCTGTGAACTCAGAAACAATGAGCATGTTGAGTCCCAGACCTGGGGTGAATGAAGGCTCAGGCCAAGGGACATGAGATGAATCGGGACAATTCAAGAGATGCATTCAAGGACAACTTCATGTTGTCAACAAGTGGACCCAACAAATGACACCTAGTTAATGGTCCTCAGTGTACCATTTTGAATAATTTTCTCAAGTCATGACTTCCCTAAGGCTTTTTAAAAAGTTTTTAACTCACATAAATGAACTTCTCAAAAATAATGTGAGGAGCGCATGGGAAATAAGTTTGGGCAACAATGTCTTGTTTATGCTTTCTCCCAGGATCATTTCCCCTTGCATCCTTACTCAGCTAGGAACCAAATAGTTTGCTGGTAATTTGATTTCCAGGCAGTTGAAGGTTTTTTTTTTTTTTTAAACTCCTGTTCAATAGCCAAAAATCTCGGTGTTTTAGAGAACTTGGAGTATGTGCAAGCACAGCACATACTCTTCAAGGGGCAGCCAGGGCGTTGACAAAATTCCCTGCCTGCCATGCCTGCATCTCTCCGTAACGGTTGGCTGCAGGGGCAGTGTCCCAGGTAGCAAATGTCCCAGCAGAGGGCTGGTGGGAGCCTGATAAGGTTCCCCACGGCCCGCCACTCAGTGTTGCCTCAAAAAAAAAAAAAAAAAAAAAAAAAAAGAGGAACAATGGCATCTAGAAAGCGCCCCGGGCCGCCTGGCTGCGAGCTGAGCGCGGGAAGGTGGGCGGGAAGGTGGCGGGCGTCCCGGGTGGGGGTGGCGCGGGGCGGGGCCTGGCCAGTCGCTCACCCTCCTCCTCTCTGGACATAGGTGAGGCTGCTGGCCGCTGAGACTCCGCACTCTGTATGAATGCCGTCAGCCCGGGATCCAGACCTCACTGCTTCTGCTGCCTCCGACGGGACTGAGCCGAGACTTCCTTCCCGGACCTCCTCGAAACTTACAGCTGTCTTTCTGGATTGACCCCGTGGACTCCAGCCTCGCTTTCCCACGGTGAACATCAATATGTGTCATGTCATTGTCACCTGCCGCTCGATGCTCTGGACCCTCTTGAGTATCGTGGTGGCCTTTGCTGAGCTCGTTGCCTTCATGAGCGCCGACTGGCTGATAGGGAAAGCCAAGACCCGCAGCGGCGACGAGCAGGCAGGCGTGGACTCGGAACCCCACTACCTGGGCATCCTCTGCATCCGCACCGCTGCCATGCAGCAAGTCCCTCGGGACACACTGTGCGGGACCTACGCCAAGAGCTTCGGGGAGATAGCCAGCGGCTTCTGGCAGGCTACCGCTATTTTCCTGGCCGTGGGGATCTTCATTCTCTGCGTAGTGGCTTTGGTGTCCGTCTTCACCATGTGCGTGCAAAGCATCATGAGGAAAAGCATTTTCAACGTCTGTGGGCTCCTGCAGGGAATCGCAGGTGAGTGCTGGGGTAGGCGGAGGAGCCTGAGCTCGGGGCTCCTGGCACCTATTGCTTGCCTCTGTTGAAGAGGGCTGGCCGCACTGTCTCAACGGTAAGACCCAAGCTTGCGATCTGGCATTGCAAGCCACTCCTTGCTCGTTTTTTTCTCTGGGTCTGAGTTGTTTGAGTAACTGTTCTACTTTTTGCTTTTTCTCATTAAATTAAAACTGTGCTTTCGACCAAGCTCCCATGTGCGTGTGGTGAGGGCATATCTGAGGAGTTTGGTCAGAGCTGGTTCTAACTGCAGCAAGAACTCTGCTAACACGGAGACATTGCCCTGAAGCCGATGTTTATTGCCCTGAAGCCGGTGTTTAGTTAGAGCTTAGAGAGGTTGCCCTTCCCAACCTGGTGAGTTCAGCTTTGGGCTGGGAGAACTTCAGCCTCCTGGGAAGGGATTAGCATCAGCTGCTCCCTGTTTAATAATGCTCCACTTACATTGTCTCCTGGAGCCTGACAGAATGGTCTGTGCAGTCAGATCAGAAGATGTGAGCTAACTAACTTCCACTTTGGATATTTCTCACTAATGAGCTTGTTGGGAATGGGCGGAAAGTCTTGAGTTCTTGACTGTGATCCTGGAGGGAAGGCTTCAAGGAAAGGTCAGTGGACCCTGGCACTACCTAGGTTCCCCCAAAGGGTTGAAAGGTAGACCCTGACCCAAGACAACAGCAGTCAACCCAGACTGAAGGGACTGCCTCTGTGCAGTTGAGTTAGAACACATCCCCCAGGGGGTAGAATGAACAGGGGGAGCATTCCTATTTTAAACAGGGTACCGTTTGTTTTAGCTACAGTGGGAGGAGCAAGAATCTACCACAGCTCTGTTGAAGAGCCCAGGTGGTTCCCTCTCTGCCCTGCATAAGCAGGGCCTGGGCCCTTCATCAGTGGAAGACCAGCTGAGCCCCGGATCCAGGGAGATGGGAAGCCACAGCGATTACAAAGCCACAGCAAAGTCGTGAGCTCGTGAGCTCGGCAGGGCTTCTTCCAAATAAACAGATCAAATGACAGGTCTTTTCTCAAACTGCTGATAAGATAACGTTTGGGTTTTTTTTTTTTTTTTTCTGTTCCTCAAACCTTAGGGGGCACTGTTTGCAGTGACTGAGGATGGGATAATGGATGGAGAGAGATGACACGCCTTGCCCTGCAGCCTGAGTTGCCTCCAAGATGTCATTCTTTGGGCACTCATTTATCTGAGAGGATCTGCTGCGCCAAGAGTGACCAGGGAGATGTAGACCCTCACAGAATCTGCTAGACCAGGCTTCCATCTTTTAGCTTTGCTGCTAACTAGCAGGTTCACTTTGGGATAGGGTGCCACCCCACCTCTCTACAAAGTGGGAAGGCCGAAATGTGACGTCACGTCTGTGTTCGTTTTCTTCTTAGGCTTCTAATTCTGTGCAGCTCTTGGTCCTTTAGATTCACTTGTGAAATCCAAAGCCTATATCCTTGGTATGTAACCTCCCAGAATCCTTAAAGGCAGAGGGGTTGGGTCTTTGTGTGTGTGTGTGTGTGTGTGTGTGTGTGTGTGTGTGTGTGAGAGAGAGAGAGAGAGAGAGAGAGAGAGGGCGAGCTTTTTTCTCCTCTTACATACTGCCTCCGGTGTCTTATCTTAAAACATTTGTGAAGTGTTACCAGAGTATTTTAAAAGCCAAACTAAACACAAAGCCTGCACCCAGGATTCAGTAATCCTCTTGAAGGCCTCTGATTAGCTAGAAAGCAAGGTTTAACTTTCCAGTCAGGACCAGTAGACCCTCTATGGTTTCATGTCTTACTTGTGGGGTTTTTTTTAAAGCTGGCCTGCAAGAGACTCCTGGTGTATCCTTCTAGGAGCTTGCCGACCCCTGAGAAGCTCTCAGAAATATCTACCTTCTGGCAAACAAGCAAAAAACAGTGGAGTGCCATTTTCCAGGGGGGGGTGCAGCCTGGGCTCCAGCACATCTTTTGTAGTCTTTGGGTACAAAGTACAGATATCCTTTATCCTTTGGTCTTGAAGACTGTTCCACTGTGGCTTCTTTTGTTTTTCTGTTTCTTTTTTCTTCCCTTGAACACATGGGAATCCTCTTGCCTCAGCTGCTAGGTGCTGGCATTACAGGCACTGGGCTATCACTTCCAGCTTCGTGGATGGTTCTTAGCAAGGGCCATTCCAGCAAACTCTATCCCTGAGGATGTTAGCCCAACAAATCTTGTTAGGCTCTTGTTTGCTGCTTCTCCTAATTGGCAAGCAAACAGTTTTTTTTTTTGAAGCGTTCAGTGTGTATCCATTGTTAGCATCACCGAAAGCCTGCGCCTATGGATAGGCGGGTCTACAGACCTGTTGCTAAGGCAACAGCCACCATATTCCCAAAATCCCTAGGGCTCGCCTCCCACCTTTACCTGGGCCACACGTCACAACTCATATAAATACGGGGAACATTCCTCCCTCTTTCTCTTTTTCCCTCACTCCTCTCTTTCCGCGCCACTTCCCCCCTCTCTCCCTCTCAATTAAACCTCTCACTCGTGGAACTGTTTGGGCCTAGTGTGTGTGGTATTTTTGACACAAACGCCTCTCTTAAACCTATCATCCATGACAGTGAATTTTTCTGACTCTCTTCAGAGATTGTCTTAAAAGAACTGAGGAGGATGTATATATACCTCATGGGCAGCCTGCTAGAGAGGATAGCTACAAAAGGCTGACCTTCCTAAAGAAATTTGAGTACATTTTGAGTATTCTGCCCATCCATCCCTGTGACTTGGGCACATTTCAGAAATTCTGAGGTCACTCGCAGTTTTCAGTTTGCAAGAGGCAGATGGCCTTCCTGACTACAGTCTGCTCTCTAGAGGCTGTGAGTTTAAGGTGAAGCTCGGGAATACAGAAAAGGCTGACTGCTTTGTCCGTAGCCGGGCTCCCAGCACACCACAGCGAGGTGGTGATGATAAACAGCGGGAAAATATTCTTTGCATGTTCCCATGTCTGCTAGATGGGCTACTAAGTTCCCTCTCCTGGGATGGAGGTCCACACCAGGCACTCAGCCCCTGTAGCCACACCAGTGTGGAGACAGTGACTGGCCTTCTCTTTGCCAGAGGCTGTCCCACCCTCAACCGGACAGGAATGGCTGCTCTGAAGCTTTCCTCTATTACGCCCCCTTGTGGTCTGCTTTCTGTGAAGCAAGGGAGTTCTTGTTAGAGCTGTACAATACTAACACTGGGGTAGTTAGTATTTCTTCTTGCTCCATGGCAAAATGACACTTTAAAAAGTGACAGGATGCAAAATTATGAGATGACATTAGCATATTCCTGAGGCGTACATAATAAAAAAAATATTCCACAGGCTTATATAGAAATACAAACTGTGAACTGTATGTAACCTGAGCATCTGGGATAGGAAGGCAGAAGGATCATAAGTTCAAGTCCAGCCTAGGTTACCTATCAAGACCCTCTCTGAAAACAAAACACTTAAAATATTGGTATTTCATTGTTAGAGTTACATGTGAAAGATGCTATCACCTCAGTAGAAATTTCTTACCTGTTACTTTAAAAGCAACAAGTACAGTTAACTGAAATAGGATTTGTTTCAAGGCCTGACCTATTGGCAGCCAGGAAGCTGGACATCCCTACCTTCACGCAGAAGCCTTGGTATTCTGCCGTCATCTCTGGCCATCACTGGAGTTAGGCCTTAACCTCAGAATGCCTGAGAAACACTGGCCAACTAAGCCCATTTCTCTAAGCTCCAAGTCTGCCCACTTGTAAACGAGTCTAACCATAGTGTTTCGCTGAAGGCTGTTTGAGGGTTAAATTAGTGTGTTAGCATGACAGACTTGATGTTTGGCATCTGGGAAATGGTGGTAGCTCTGTGGTGATCATGAAAATGTTGCTGCTTTCTTGCCAAGCTTTAGGATGCTTTTGTGTTCTAAGGAGCAGCATACCTTTTATAAGCCCTTGTAATTGGCCATATTGACTTCAAGTCCTATATTTTCTGCATGCTACTGCTCTCTGGTTCCTTGATTGTCTGCCTGGGATGAGCATTAGGGCACAGGTGCAGAGACGTCCTGAGGCCTTGGACCTTTGGGTCTTCTATCATGGTTCCAAGAAGCCAAAGAGAGCTCTCCCACATGTACATTCCCCTATGCTTTCTCTTCCTGGAGGCAGCTTCCACACTTGAGTCTGACTGCAGGTGGCTTCTCAGACTCCCCTGGCCGCAGAAACTTCAGACTGGTGTGCACTAGAAGAGAGTGTGTCTGGGACTTGGCAGAGCCAGCAGCACACATGGGCTCCGATTCCTCTGGGACTCATTACAAAAGCTGGGTAGCTGGCCAGCAGGGCTGGCTTTTGCCAGCTGTCTTCTATAGGTTGTGACCTGGATGTAATCCATACTGAAACTGTAGAATGCAAAGATCCAGGTTTTCCATGACAGCATCAAGCAGTTTGTTTTTGGAAATGCATACAGTGTGAACATAGAAGTCCATGGAATCCCCGGTGACTCAGGTTTGGGACAGAAGCCATGCAAATGAGCTCAGGACTTGGCTCAGTTGTGTTGGCAGGGATCGGTTCTGCTGGGCTTTGCCATGAGTGTTGCTGGGCCTGGCCGCCTGCTGCCTTCCAGTCCTGCCTCCCAAGCTTCTTTCTGTCTGTGGGATCTCATACTCTCCCCTCCAGTGGGCCCTCTGTCTGTGGGTATGTAAACATCAGCCTCACAGGGCATTCTCAGAGTCTCTCTGTTCTGAGCAGACTGCTGTGGGCTGGCCTCTGTTCTGCAGGTCTACCTGTGGAGGGTGTAGCCATGGAAACCCTGGCCTTGGCCATGAAGGGCCTGGTGTATATGATCCTGCCTTCTTAGAAGTGAGCAGAGTGGGAGAGAGTGGGAGAGACTGTGCAAAGGAAAAGCGGTAACAATGTGAGAGGACGTGGGGCGCTCTGATGACCATGACATCGCATTCTAAGTGTGAGCAGCTATGTGCAGCACCAGCTGCTATCCAGGCTTTGTGTTTGTGAGCATGAGTGTGCGGAGGGGTGAGTGGGCATGTAAACACCACCCTTGCCAGCCAGGCACGGTCTTCCCTCGTGAACCCGAAGGTGAGTGGAGTTATAGAGTGTACATTAGACATCATGAGTTCCATCCAGGACTGACCTTCCTGAACCAATGTCTGAGGGTGAGTGGGTGGGTGAGGTATACCATGACTGCCATCTGGAACTGGGTGCATTCCTTTTCTTCCCTTGTGTGAAGTAGAGCAGCAGTGTCAAGTGGCACGCACAGTCCAGCTTGGTCTCGGCCTCCATGTACACTTTTCCTCTCCTTGTTCATTCATTCAAGATGAGAGGATGAAATCACTAAGAAAAAGAGAGACATGAAACTAGGGTCTTGGGATGAAGAGAATATATGTGTTGTAAGGCAGCCATAATTAAACATCAGTCCACATAGGTGTCATGTGATGCCCACTAAGTACAGAGATTTAAATAAGGTCTATAAGTTTCTTGAATTCCTACTTCCAAGATGTATTAGTTACCATTTCATAAACTGTACTCTAAAGAAACACAAAGGGGTGTGTGTGTGTGTCTTAGTTAGGGTTTCTATTCCTGCACAAACATCATGACCAAGAAGAAAGTTGGGGAGGAAAGGGTTTATTCAGCTTACATCCACATGGCTGTTTATCACCAGAGGAAGTCAGGACTGGAACTCAAGCAGGTCAGGAAGCAGGAGCTGATGCAGAGGCCATGGAGAGATGTTCCTTGCTGGCTTGCTTGCCTCTCCTGGCTTGCTCAGCCTGCTCTCTTATAGAACCCAAGACTTCCAGCCCAGGGATGGCACTACTCCTTTGATCACTAATTGAGAAAATGCCTCACAGCTGGATCTCATGGAGGCATTTCCCCAACTGAAGCTCACTTCTCTGTGATAACTCCAGCCTGTGTCAAGTTGACACACAAAACTAGCCAGTACA
>JADRCD010232357.1:0-38636 GCA_019843815.1 Montemys delectorum
GGGGGGCAACTGTTCTTCTCCCAGCTATGGCTGGCCTAGAACCCCTCACAGACAAAGTCCTCAGATGCTCCAATCCTTAAGGATGTTTGCGTGGAACCTGCACACATCTGCATGTATACTTTAAATCACTCCATTATTTACAATGTGTCCTAGAATGGTGAGCACTATAAGTAGTTATTATGCTGTATTATTTAGGGGCTGATAATAAGAAAAAAAGACTGTATATATTCATCACATAGATAATTTCTTTCCAAATATTTTAGATCTAACTAGTTGAATCAAAGGATACAGAACCATAGAATATGAGGTGCTGAACTTAGATGCTAAAACTCATTCAGGCAAAACTTGACCAGAGCACATGACGCTAAGTGTGGCTGTAGGTCCCGGATGCATGCATTCACAGTGATCTCCTCTTGGCCCAGATCCTTGCTTCTCATCTGCATGTGTCCAAGCCTAGCTGTCTCCAACTCAGTCATCAGGTGTCTAAGTATGCCCTGCTACCGTACAAGTGGCTGAGAGGTCAAGTGAGGCTCATTAACCAGCTTCCGTCAATCTGTTGGTTGGTGACAACATTCTAACCGGATGCTAAATCCCAGGGCACTGTGAAGGCAAGAAATACAGGTCAAATGCAAGTGGGAAGGAGGTGGGCTCTTAAGTGGGCTTGTGAAGCCGCCGGACAACAGCTGCCGGCGAGAGAAATTCCAGTTTGGGGTTAGAAATGGTTGAGTGGTTAAGAGCACAGACTGTTCTTCCGAAGGACTAGGTTCAATTCTTAGCACCCACATAGCGGCTCACAACCAACGGTAACTCCTACAGGATCTGACAGCATCCTTTGTGGCGTGGACATGGTCACAGATGCCGGTAAAACACGCAACACAAGATCCAACATAAAAATATACAGACATTTAAAAAAGAAAAAGAAAAAAATCAGGGTCCCAGAGAGAATCAAGAGTCACTGGACCCCAAGCTTAGTGTTAATTACTTCACTAGTGAAATCACAGCAGAGTGCCAGCCTCTGGGTCTTCATCTTGGCTGTTCACTGGAAGACCCTTAAAAATGGATCCTGGGGTTACTGTCTCCGACTGATCTTAGATTCGATGTCTCTGAAGACACAATGACTCCTGCCCCCTGCCATTCTTATGGACCTAGAGCTTAGAACCATTGTTACACAGCTGTCAATTTTTTTTTTCTTTCTGAGACAGAATTTCTCTGTAATACAACCCTGACCATACTGGAACTTGCTTTGTAGACCAGACTAGCCTCAAAATCAGAGATCCACCTGTCTTTGCCTCTGTGCTAGAATTAAAGGTGTGTGTGCTACCACACCTGGACAAAGTGTCAGATTTTAAGGCCCCTTTTTGTTGATTTTGGGGTGCATTATGTATGCAATCTGGAACTAAGGACATGTTGGAAATACGATTACTCCTGTCCTTAAACATCCGGGAGGAAAGGGAACCGGAGCTCTGGAGCGCAGGGCTCTTCCTCAGTGAGTCAATGTTTGGCCCATGCTAGGCTGAGATTATTGTTATTGATGCCGTTTTAGCAAAACAGTTATTTTCAATGTAGGCTTATATATATCAAAGCCTGCGGATCCTTCCGAGACCTGACCATGCGCTTCCCCCCTCCCTCACATGGTGTCAGGGCCATCATGTTGAACAGATTTAAAGTCACTGTCGTAGGCTAAACAGATCCCCTTAGGGCTGGTGGGGTCATTGCTCTATAGAGGCTAGAGCATCAGGGAGGGAGCAAGGCGACAGCATGGACATTTGCACCAAGGATTACAAAGAGGTGGAGACCATCACAAGAGCCGCTTCAGGAGAAGGCTGGGGCTTATTCTGCTGAGGCAGCTACTGCTCTAATATTTTGGAAGGGGATTTAGGAATTAATGTTGGAACCACAAAAGAATATCAGTTACAACATTTAATGACAATGATGTCACTCCAACCCCCTGACTGTGTATGTTCCCCAACTTATCTACCCTTTTAGTCACCAGACTAGGCTGTGGACAGCTCATAGTTCTTGGAAAGAATAAAATGTGCTCTCACATTTTTTTTTTTTTTTTGCGACAACTGGAGGTACTCAAAAGAACAAGACGACTCACAAGAATTTCTCAGAGGGTAATTCTAAAGGCTAGCGAGAACATGGTCTATAGAGACAATGTTCTGATGACCCACTCTCTGGAAACATTCTGATATTTGACCAAAGGGAGTAGTGGTCAGTTGGGGGCATCTATAACAAAGGGAAGGAAAAGCTATCGGTCGAAATGGAAGATACTGAGTTAAGAACTCAGGAAGAACTGAGACCTGGACGAAGGGGAGAGAGAGCAGTACACTTGCTTTATGAAGAGCGTGGTCTCTGTTCTGGAAAGGGAGGCCAACAACAGAGTAGCAGAGCAGGTAGTGGTTAAAGTGAGAGTGAGGCTCTCACGCTCCATCTCAAGGAAAAGTCCTGATAATGCCCTTTCAGCCCAGCCATCCCTCACCGGAGGGTTCAGCTCCCAGCTGCCTGACCCTCTCTGAGGGTCTGTCAGTGTGCCCAGAGCAGCAGGCCTGGACTACGTTCAGAGCTGACAGTAAGTCGTGTCTGGGACTCACTCCACTTGCCCCTTTAATGGTCAATTCTACACTGGCTGACTGGAGATGCTTATCGGACGAAACTCCCTGCCCCGGGCGGCCTTGCAGAAGACAGTAACAGATTTAATTACTGAGCAGTCCATCTGGGGACCCAGATCCCTCTGTCACCTCAGGACATGTGGAGTCCCCAGCCTGCTGGGAAAGCTAAACATGCACAGGAGTAGCTGTGACAAACTGTCCTTGGGATAGCCTCATTTTAGCAAGGGCTCTGGTCTGAATTTTATGTCTCCAAAGTTAATGTTAAAATCCTTGTCTCCAAAGTGAGGGTGGAACCCTCTGGGTGAGATGAGACTCCTCATAAACCAGGACCAGTGGATCCCTGGCACCTCCCACCAGCCCCACTGTGTGAAACAAAAGTGGATCCTCAGCAAACACCTAGGCCCAAACCTTGATCTCTGCTGCCCAGACTTCAAACACACACAGCAATAAATCCCTGCTGCTTGAAAGTTTCCCCTGCCAAAGGTTTTTGCTTCAGCATTCTGAATGGCCTGTGGTAATAGGTAGACACTAACATATTAGTGAATTCTGCTTTACATTTGAATCACACACACCTTATAGGGCACATTACAAGTAAGTAAATCTCACATCAAAGCAAGAAGGAACAGCTGCCAGTATTTCCACTTTAGAGATGAGGAAAACTGAGGTTTAGAAAATAGGAAGTAAATGGAACTGTAGGCTTGGAAGGACACCTTTCATCGTGTGTCTCTTGCAACCTAGAATAAGGCCAAACCATGCTTGGTAAGGGCAATCTGGGAGATACACAGATGTTTACAGAAAGGAATCTCACTGAATGTATGGATTTTTCCCCTGGACATTTTTAGTTAACATTATGTATAGCGCTCAGATTTCTTTCTAAATATTCTTAAAAGCCAGTCATGGCATACTGTGTGAGCAGAGACCTCAGTGCATTTGACGATCCCATGCTGTTGCTAGGCTAGAGCCCCGATGCCTAGCTATTGTGAACAGTGCCATGATATGCACTGGGTGCTGCTTTGTAGTTTATTTCTTATAAAAGTGACATGTATCCAACTCCCTGACAGCTCTACGTCCACAGTCACCCCACAGGTGAGCACACAGATGTGGCAATATCTGCAGCCTCACTCCTGAGGCAGGGGAGTTGGCATCAGGTCACATGGGCTGAGGAAGCAGCCCCCAGAGATTGAAGTTGGTATGCTCAGCCCATACATCCATGTCAATGGAGCCCACACACCACACTGGTTTGTAACTGAAGAATCTTCCTCCAAATGCCAATAAACAGGCCCCTCTTGCAGCTCAGAAGGCTTCACTGGACTGGGCACATAGAGGGCATAGACTTCTAAGCATACTGAAGTTGAACCCATTAAGTAGCAAGAGGGAACAAGAGGGTCACCTTCTACTCTAGACCATTGCTTCAAGGGGGCTAACTTGACAGAGGGAAGGGGAAGTTTTTCTTTGTTTGGAGATCTACATCTATAGACAAGAAATTAAAGGGGGGAAAAAGAAAGGAGAGAGGGAAGAAGGAACGGAGGAAGGACGGACAGAGAGAAGAAAAGGAGTTGAGCCGAGATAATGACTCAGAGATAGAGTGCTTGCTGTGCTTGGCAGCTGTGATGGTGAGCGGTTCTTTCTCCCTGGTCTGTTTCTTTCGGGCCTTTCCCCTGGGTCTGTGCATAAGCCCCGTGCCTAAGCTGTTGCCAGAGGGCTCTGGAAGTTTTCCTTGGGGCTCCTGTGTCTTCTCAGCTGCATTCCTTTGAATCCCATAAGCACCCAACAACACACTCTGTGCTTTGGCCCAAGCCACAGCACAGCACATGTGCTGCCTGTCCCTATAGCATTTCTGTCAGCAAAGAGAGGTAACACAACTGCACAGCAGAAGAAAAAAGAAAAGGCTGAGCAGTGTTTGAAATGACCTCCCTAGGATGAAGCAAGGCTCTGAGATGCGGAGACCAGCTGACCAGCCCCATGGAGCCCTGAAGATTTAGCTCTAGGCACTGACACTCCCCACGGCCTTCCAGAATGCTCCTCTTCACCATCTTAGTCTAGCTCTCTTCTGCTGCTCCTCTGTTCACCTCCAGGAGTCCATTTTCTCTGGGAAGGCCCTGACTGTCCTGACAGGCCCCGCCTGTCCTGACCTCTCCACATTGCTCCAGAGATTCCACACAGCACAGTCAGCCTCATGCTCTTCTCCCGTTCATTTCACCCCATGTAGACATGTTCTTCTGGGAAGGCCCCCACCCTTGGTTCTCTCAGGGTCCTTCTGAGGAGCACAAGCAGTACCAAACGAAGACATAAAAACCTCCTCCTCAGTGGCTTCTGTGGTGTCAACTCCTTACTCACTGTTTGAAATCTTTCCTAAGAATTCTAATCCAGCACGTGCCTTGACCAAGAGGTTTCCACCCGAGAACAGTTACTAGTACAGAGACACTCAAAGGTAAAAGTGTGTGTGTGTGTGTTCTCACGTGCACACATGCATGTGATCCATCCCTCTGAATAAAGACTGGGATATGATGTAGCCCATGACGCCACCTCTGCTGCGTACACAGTACACAGAACACTGGGGAACCTGAAGCTTTGTACTTTTAAGTTTGAGTCTGGGCCAGGGCAGAGGGTCTACATTTCTAGCACTCTCCTAGCTGATGCTGATGCTGATGCTGATGCTGCTGGTCTGTGACCTTACACACTTTCAACAGAAAGAATTCCAGGACCTTTAAGATCTTGAAGCCAGAGACTCCGTGGAGTGTGTTCACTGCCCTACACCATCTTTGGCCAAGGGTACTTACTACATAACAGATCAGGCCTTTTCCTCTGCCAGGAAGAACGATTCATTTGTTTATTTCTTTATGAAATTGCTCTAAGCTTGTTAGATGTCACCCTCCTTCTGATTCTCCAGACACTTGGTTTCCCCCAGTGTCATCCATGGTCCCAGCTCCCTCTGGCACTTCTGCCCACATTACTAACACCATTATGTCTCATCTTACCATAGGCTTTTCTGTGCGATGTTCCTACTGCTTTACGGACTTGTGGCAGCAGAGACACAGCACTTTCTACTTTTGCATCTTCTCCTCGGGGCCTCAGCCCGGGACAAACTATGAGAATATCTGCTAATGGCTGTAGGGCAATTCAAATGCGCCCTTTGCTTTCTTCCTTCCCACCTCCCCAGGAAGGAGAAAGTGATCCCAGCTGTGCTGGCTCCAGCCTCAGCCCCCAGCCACAGTGCCCCCCACCCCTGTCCCCCTCTCCCAGAGAACTGCAGCTGGGCCACTTGGGTTTTCTTTTGCTCTCTGTAGCTCCTGTTCCCTGCAGGGAAGAGTTAAGGCATTGGGAAGGCTGCTTCCCACTTGGAAATCTCCATTTCCTCCTGCAGCTTGAACAAGAGAACTCTATGGACGGAGGCTGAGTGGGCCAACTGCGCAGGGAGTGAACTCGGTCTGAATGAAGCTGTTCTAAGCCCGCCAAGTGAAGTCATTAAGATGCCAGCCCCGAGGGGCAGCCCCCCACGTCACCTCTGCAGAGCGGTACCCTCAACCCCAGGCCCAGCAGTGGATGAATGGCTAGCACAGAGCCAGGGAAGCAAGCAAGCTCTTTTATGAGCAGGCATGGGGAACCTCATCCCTTTTGGGGTGGGCAGAGGATCCTGCAGTGGGGCTAAGGGAAAGGCATGCTCCCCTCACCCGCCTTGTCTTCACCACTGAACTAAAACTAACCCTCTGATTTTATGTGGAATTGCCAAAAACTGAGTGCTCCTCAAAAAGGCACCCAGAAGGGTGGAGGAGGCAATAATAACATTAGAGAAAATATGCACAGTGCCAAAAATAATCACTGTGTCATGAGAAAACAGCCGGGCTGCCTCTGTGGCCAGCGCTGGGTATGTGCAGGAAGAAGGGGGCAGAAAGTCCCCTAGAAGGGTTACACATTAAGATGTAGAAAATGAAGAGGAAGAGGAGGGGGAAAGGTGTATGGAGCAGTCCTAAGCAGATGGATGTCGGGTGAGGGAAACTTCTCATAATTATAAGAGTCAATCCTCTCTCTACTTCAGACACTAATTTTAAAAAGAAACATGAAATGTTTGGTCTTTTCATCAGGACTGGTGCTTGGTCACAAGCTAAGGTGAAGTACATCAAGATCTGCTCTGATCCAATTCAATGCCAGAGCTGTGGCACGTGGGTGCTGTTTGGAAACACGTTGGATCTCTGTTCTCCTGCAGCACTCAAAAGAGTGAGGAGGTAGCTCGCCCGCCTTGGTAGAGTGCTCAACTAATGTACAAGCCTGAGAGCATGCCCAACAGCACCCAGGCATGGTGATGTGGGCCTGTAATCCCGGCACTCAGCAGGATGATCAGAAGCCCAAGGCAGTCCTCAACTATATGGCAGAGCCAAGGCTAAACTGCGCAGCACGAGACCTTGTTTTTAAAAAGAGAAAATTGGAATAGAAAAGGAACGAGCTGAAGGACAGAATCTTGCTGCTTCTACTGCAAGAACTCTGATGTGTGGCCTGTTTACATGGTCACATGTTTGGCTTTCTGGGTCTGATTCATGGCCACAGTACAGGCTCTTGTTTTCTCCCAAATTTGTCCCTTCTTGATCCTGTGAGAACTGAGTATCTGTGCATATTTAGGAAGCTTTCCTCCATTCCTTTGCAAAGAAGTCATCCAAAGCCACGGGAAATGCCACAGGCTTCTCCTCAGATGGTAACCCTGAGCAACCTGGGAAGTCAGGCTGTCTTCCCCAGCAGGAGCTTACCTCCTGCACTCACTCCACAGACATGATTCCCTCCTCACATGCTTGCTCTCTCAGCAAGACTGACAAGTGGACATGGCTCCTCTGACATCAGGGAGCTTGCAGAGAAGTTCCGTGCTGGAGGGCTGGCTTACTCTCCATTCAACACTAGAGTGTGAGAGGACAAAGTCAGAAAGACTGGAGAGGTAACTGGAAGGAAGAGCAGATGGAGGGAAGGAAGCCACCTCTGAGGGAAGAACGGGGGCCAGTGGTCAGGAGACAGCAAGCAGGGGAGCAAGGTGGCAAGGCAAGTGGCGTGATTTAAGTGTGCACACCGCCCCACAGGCGGTCAGAGGCTGGGTGGTAGGCCGCACAGCAACCCGCTGGATCCTGCCCATTCTGTTGGCCATGCTTTGGCCACACCGGACACTACATATGAGAATCTCTCTTTTGACACCAAAGGCAAGAGAAATGGATGGGCTGCCGTGGGCCGGATCCAGCTGGGTTCACAGAGACCTTGGCAAGGCATTCTTGCGGAAGCATAGATCACACATAGGTTACCCACGGGGTGAAAAAGGATTCCTTACCCAGGCTATCTATACCCCTTCGCAGACTGCATGGGTATTTCATTTCCAGATGTTTGCCCATCTTCCAGCTGTGTACCTTTGCCCCTTCACACCTGAATATCATGGATCAAGAACAACACAATTGCCATGAGACCACAGAGAACAGGTCAGGAGCCTAGTGCCCTTTCTCCCAAGCCACTTCACAAGTGTTTCCTCCACTGCAGCAGGAAGTGGCTCAGGACTGCTCTCAGGAACACATGCGATGCGCTAGGCCCTTTCAGGTCTCCTAGCCCTAGCCTTGTTCTCTGGACTTGGATCCCCTCATGTGAGATCCAGTGCCGGTATCCGCCATGCTACAGTACCGCCCCAGATGCTACCTCCTGTCAGCCGTGCAGCTAGGTCTCAGTGGTTTTGCTTTAGCTGAGAAGTTCTTCCTCCTTCTGACCTTTCAAGCTGTCAGGTCCAGGATCACCAGCCACCCTGCAGAGGCTCTCTCGGCCACTCTACCCAGTGCTCATGGATGCTTCCTCCCCAGCCCTGGCCTGAGCACTGAGACTTGATTATGCTGCTTCGCTGTGAGGTACTGGGCTCTTAGTTATTCCTTATCTTGGGGGTGTCCTCTGAGGAACAGGCAAAAGACGAGCTTATGACTTATATAGCCCCCCATACCCTGGCAACAACAGCATTGGGTAGCTCTTTCAGACATGATACCACCAGCTGGTAAGAGGATTAGACAAGCCACACTCCTCCAGCCATGGGAGTCCTAATGCTTTGGTGCTTTCTGGCAAAAAAAAAAAAAAAAAAAAAGGCAAAGAGAAATAACAGTGACTGTATCCGAGGCCAGGTTATTTAACACCCAAGGATTCAAATAACTTATCCACATATCCGGAGGATATTCTTACACAGGCATGATTGCCTGTGCCTACTACCTACATTCAGGTGTTTTAGTGAGCCAGCTGCCAGGCAGCGCCCACTGGCCTAGGGGAACAGGCCCAGACAGGGAAGTTCCTGCCTCCATCCCAAATC
The DNA here is from genome assembly GCA_019843815.1 of Montemys delectorum. Taxonomy (NCBI): domain Eukaryota; kingdom Metazoa; phylum Chordata; class Mammalia; order Rodentia; family Muridae; genus Montemys; species Montemys delectorum. The sequence continues at coordinate 8,920 of JADRCD010232357.1, forward strand.
CTTGGTATAACTGAACAATCTACCACTCACTGCAGTCCCACAGTCTTTATGGCACAGATGTAGCTGCCCTCTTTAGTCAGTCACTTGACAGTCAGAGTGCTAGGCACCCTCCTCCTCTGGTGAGGTAACATGGAGGTGAGAAACTAGGACAAGGCACACCGCCCCCACAAGGACACCCCTACTCCTTAAGAAAAAACACCAAAACAAACATATATACAACTGAAATGACAACCTTAAAATCAGGAAGTAGATTTATGGGATGACCAACATTTAAGGCAAACTCTCCCCATCGGCCTGATTCTCCTTTAAAACCCACACTCCACCCCAATCTTCAATTCATACCAGACCTAGACACACGTGCCTGGCCAGGAGCTGGTGGGGCCGGCTGTTTCTCTTATCTGTTTACCTGCTAATGCAAGTCTCTGCTACTGGGGTTGTCAACAATCTCTGCAAATCACGTTTATTAGGGATAATGTCGTTTTTACATCATTACCCAGCCCAGCAGTCAAAAAGACAACAAGCTGGTGCTTTTTTCTGTGCGACACTCTTTGCACCTATTAATGGTGACAGGTGACAGGACACTGGCTCCCCATGTGATCCTAGTGAAGAGGCTCAATGCTCCACCTCTGGCCAAACAGCTGGAGCACCTGGACCCTCCTTCCAGAGCTACTCAAGCAGGGGCACATTTCTAAGCCTGTAAAAGTCCCTGCCTTGACCATCAGGAAGAGATGGTAACAATTCAGCTCTGCTTTGGATACAATTGTAACCTTCAGGCTGGATCTCTAATTCTACTGTGTGGAAAGCCACAGAGAAAGGCTGTCAAGGCCCACTAAGACCCTGCAGCCTCAGAGGCATGCTGTGTTCCACCAGCATGGGGTGACCCGAGCACAGGGGCTGTGTGAGCCTGGAGGCTTGCCTGAGTTCTCACTTAGTCTTGGATGCTCCCATCCCTGCTGATGGGTGGAGAGCGGATGCATGCTTCTCCGGAACCGTCTAACAGACTTCAGCTGCTCTCTCTCCTTAATTATTTTTAAAATGTCAGACGCAGCTTCACCTTCATTGAAAGCTTCTAATGGCCACCAGTATTCTGACAAACACACTGTCCTTTCCCCTGGGGCAGTCGGCCAGATCTCACAGCTCCGACTATGCTACCTAGAGAAAACTATTCGAAGCAACTAGAACCATAGAGCATCACTTGGCAGGTGAAGGCACTCTCGGCCAGTGTGCAGCTGTGGGGAATTTGATCCCTGGCCCCCTTGGGTTATCCTCTGGCTTCCACGCATGCACTGTGGTGCACTCTCTCTCCATCTCTCTCCACAAAATTAAAAAATTAACAACAGATAAGCATAACTCTTACTTTGCTAAGTGTTCCTGTGCATTTCTGTGATTTTGTAAGCTACACAGCTCTTTGGAATTTAAATCCCACCAGGTATTTGTAAGCCATAAGCTTTCACTTACTGCATGTCTACAAGTGTGTACCTACTAGGTAGGACCATTGCCTCTGTGAGGAATCCAGTGTGGGAGCCAGCCTAGCAGACAGCCTGGGTCTGAGGGCCTGGGTGCGTGCTTGGTCTGATGTACAACAACTTACTTGAGTTTTCATTACAGGTCTCTGTTCCATGGAGCACTTGGGAGGAAGAAACACTGGTAACATGCTCAGAACTGTGTGTGATGCCTACTGAGCACTCCCGTGTTGGAGCGACTGCTGCTACTGCAGAAGTCAGTAGTAATGGGAACAAAAAGGGCTACCTATCTCAGAGTGGAAAGGGAGGAGGTTGCTGGAGGAATTTGTCTTTTGAGTTTCAAACAATAAACAGGAGTCAGCCAGTTACAGGGCAGTGTCAGTCCTGGGGAGGCTCCTATATAAGCCCACACCTTATGTGTCAGCTGACCTTCAGGGTGATGGCTGAGACTGAACCTGAGTTGTCCCAAGGTGCCCTCAGCCAGGAGCAGAGCAGCTCACTGAGCCCTATAGTGGAATTTTTTTTGCATTCCTATTGCTTCAACAATGAGATGATTGTGTGGCCATTACAAGAGGAGATTATCTCCGTGGGCACTTAGCCCACATTCGTGCAAAGACCTAACCTTGCCAGCACGAGATTTCTGAGGTCAAAGCTGCCAAGTCTTCTAGACCCCCTCTATCAAACCTTAAAGCCACCAGAGAAACTGTCCTTTGTGGGAAGACTGTGTTTACAGGCTAGAGTGTACTGAACAAATGCTGGACAGGAGGTAGGCTGGGCATATCCACCCAGCAAAGAAACCTGTGCAGGCCTTACCTGGTGTGAAAGGACTAAAGGAAGGAAAATGGAAGAAAGCCAGCTCGGCAAAGGTCCTCTGTGTTTCTAGATGTCTGGTCCCTAGAAGGAGCCCACCAGTGATGCTCAGGCCCTCTAGAGTGGTAGGGATGAGACACAGAGCTCGTTTGACTTAGGCATGAGGAAAAGTACTAAAAAGAAAGCAAGAAGGAAGAGTTTAAAGGAAAGGGAATGGTTGGTTACTGCGATAGGGCATAGAAGTCTGGAGACCTTGCTGGGATTTGCTAGAGCTGTCCTTCCACAGGCCAGCTATGAGGCTCAATCTTCCGAGGGATGATTTGTGCCAAGGACTGGAAGTAGACTTCATATCTGGGGGAAGAGGTTGGGGAAATTCAGATGTGTAGAATCCACACAAGCAGGCAGAGGTGGCCCAGACTAAGAGCCTGTCTTTCAGAAAATGATTTCTGTTATTTGAAGAGGCAAACACAGCTTGTCTCGGTGGGACAGTTCCTCAGTGTTATTCCTCGTGAGCTGTCTGTCAGCCTCCTATAAACATCTTCTTGTTCCTTCCTAGGTCTCCCTGTCTCAGACTCCCCACAGGGACCATCAATAAAGGTTCTGAGTCCTTGAAAAGAAAGAATGTTCTAGAAACAGGGCTTCTTACCCTATTGTTGCCTAGCACCCTGATAATAATCCCTAAACTAGGGTCAGTAACCAATCCTGAGTCTCTACTTTCGGACATGGCCCAATTATCCAGGACAGAGCTCTGGAACGGTACTTATTAAGGAAAAGAAATGTAATACATAACCCAGCTTAAAAACCCAGGAAGCTCTAACACTCTATCAAGTTCCTACGACTTTTTCTTTTCCCCATAATCCTTGGCCGAGTTCAAAGGTGAGCACTTTCCCAGAGGCTCATTAGAACTAACATTTATTTCATATATTTTGGAATAGCTTATTTGGAAGAAAATAACTTTTTTTATGAACGAAAAGGGGAGGGGACAGGGATGAGACAAGGGTTTGGGAAAGGAGTGCTTACTGAGGCCTCCTGGAAGACAGACACACATCTGTCCCCAGCACAGGGCTTCAGCATCAAATCACTGTCCCTCTCTGAACCCTATGATTCCATCTGCCCTGCCTTCTGTTTTGGTGCCTGTGGAAGGGGTGTTCTCATGGCAAGTATGACATGTCCTTGTGCCTTTACACAAGTGAAATGGGCCACATCTCACCAAGATTTCTGTGCTCTGTAACAGGGCTCAGCAGCAACCTGAAGCTAGGGTGTCATGAACCACCCTATCGAGCCAGGCCATCTCTGACTGCTCGAGAGATGAGTGGGAATTATCAGTGTCTGGGCGAGGCCAGAGAGTTCACCCACCCCATCTGTCATTTACATCTCATTTCCTGTCTGAGAATAAAGTGCCACATCCAAATGCATCCACTCCCTGAGATGTGTGGCTGGTGGGGAGTAGTATGTGTGTGTGTGTGCGTGCACGTGTGTGTGCATGTGAGTGTGTATGTCAGAGAGTGTGTGTCAGAATGTGTGTGTGAGTGTGCGTTCGAGTGTGAGTGCATGTGAGTGCATGTGCGTGCGTGCATGCGTGCGCACATGTATACATGAGTGTGCATGCGTGTGTATGTGAGTGCATGTGTGTGTGAGAGAGAGAGAGAGAGAATGTGTGTGTGTGTGTGTGTGTGTGAGAGAGAGAGAGAGAGAGAGAGAGAGAGAGAGAGAATGTGTGTGTGTATGTGTGTGTGCATGTGTGCACTGAGAGCAGCTGCTTGGAAACTGGTGGGTAGCTGAGGCCTCACCCATCTTATCTCCCAACATGGCTTCTTCTGACTCTGTAAGACCTGCTTCTTGCTCACTCTTCCCAAGTCTGTAACTGAGATGACCTGAACTCCCTACCACCTGTTCCACTACTTTGGCCATTAGGAGTATTCCCTTGTTAGCAGGATCAGCCAATTTGCATGAGCCCTGAGGAACTATGGTTTGGTTATTATGAAACAAATTCAAGGGGGTTGCTAAGTTTCCTCCAAATGTAGATGTAGACACTTCAGGGGAGTTTGTCTATACCCTGTCCCACAACGTAGTAAGGTTAGGCACTGGAAATATTCATCTGTGAACAGTCTGGCTCGGTAAGCATAAGGCCATTCAAAGTTCTTCTCCAAGCTATGGGGTAAGATGGGTATTGTGTGATGGGTTATTGCCTGTGAGCTGCCCTGTAGAGGCAGGGCTGAGAACACTACCTGCTGTTGAAGCTAACAGTGCAGAGCCCCAGATTTTCCCAGCCCTTGGAAGGCGAATTCTCTGTGTACTAGATACATTGTTCTGACAGAACGAGCATCTAAGACTATATGGGAAACCAGTTTGGACCACATCATATTTTCAGTCTATATTCTTCTTACAAGATTTGATCAAAGTCCCAAATAGGCTTTTTTCTCCAGCTTCAGTATTAATACAGTGTTTCCGGAATGTGACAAGGCGCATAGTTGCTGTCAAGTCTCCTTACTCTGGTCCACAATGAAATTTCTTACTCCAATGTTCTTCAGATCCATGACCCAGGGTTTTTATTTACTTATTTATTTATTTGTCTTGTGTATAGATCTTTTGCCTTCACATACGTATATGTATCACGTGCCTACCTGGTACACATGGAGGCCAAAAAAAGGGCATCACATTCCTTGAAATTGAAGTTACAGACAGCTGTGACTGACCATGTGGGTGCTGGGAATTGAATTCCTGTCCTCTGAAAGAGCAGCCAAGTGCTTTTGACAGCTGAACATCTATCCAGCCAAAATGCTCCAAGTTTTCAATTTCTAGTGTTCTTTAATTCTTGAATGTTCTCCTGTGTATTAGTGAACTTTCCTCACTAAGACAAGATCTTAAGGACAAAGAGACCCCGAATCACAGATGCCTAGTACAGTACTGGAACATATAGCACACACATAATAGTCATTCAACCATGGAATCATATCATTTAGAATACACAAAGCCTTAGTCTCTTTACTGTACAGATGAAGAAATCGAGACCTGAAGAGTGTAAGTCAAAAACCCAAGGTTGGTTCAGTCCTTCCCCTGGTGTCTAGGAACTAGGACCAACCTTCATGACGACTAAGCCCTACCCTCTGATTCAAGATGGCCTCCATCTTCCATTTTAAACCCATAGGTACAGAGGGTTTAAAGTACTTTATCAAGATACCTCAGCTAAGAGGTAGATCCATGACTTGAACCTGCAAGCCTACCATTCTGCTCTGTGACTTCTCTGCAGATGTTCTAAAACCATTTCTCCCCATTCTACCATTGACGGCCTCCCACCCCATCTTGCTTCTACCCACCCTCCACTTCTCCATAGTGGCAACAGGAAAGGGATATCTATCTTCTTTAATCTTCTGAGGTCTTCGGTCCAGTGATCCTCCTATCATGGGTGCTTAGCAGATAGAAGGCCATTGACAGCTCAGAAGGCGATCAATACCCTCCAGTGCTGTATAGACAGATCTCTTGATAGTTGTTTTTCCCCCATGGAGGAGATAGGAATCTGTTAGGAGTGAAACCGCCTTTGCCAAGACCTCTCCACCCTGGCCAAATGTTGCCCAATTCTTGCACAACCATGGAGTCACGTGGGTGCTCATCCCCCAGGCAGGTGATGTGGCCACTCCTTCCTGAACCCATTCATCACCCTGCAGACTCATCTCAGCCCTCACACTCTAGGGAAGCTGCTCCAGGAAGCCAGGATGCACTAGAGACTACACACCTGGACTAGAAACCAAAAGGAAAGGCATTATGCTTCCTTCTCCAGTTGCTCCCCATAGTAAGAGGTTGATTCCCTACTGCTGGACAACAAAGATTCCAGAGGGTTCCAAATCCACCATGGTCAGGAGACTGCTCTCTCTAGGGGGATGCCTGGAGGAACTAGCCCAGCGTAGGATCATTTCCTTCTCATCTTGGTTATCCCCCAGGTCTCAGACATCCCAAATACCACCTACCTTAAGCCAACTTGCTCCTAGCAAAAACTAAACAGTTTCTCTTCATGAGAAATTATCTTTTTAGGATTTAAATGATGTGCAGGGGGTAGCTTCCAAGAACCTTATACACTGCTGGATTCTGTCTCTACCTTTTTGGTCTCTAACATGAATTCTGAAAAATCCATGGCAATAGAATTTCAGGGTTTTTTCCACTGAAATACTCATATATTTGACAGCCATGGGTGGATATAACACTCACTCAAGGTGAGACTGACTGCCTAGCCCAGTGAGTGGATGGGGTCTTGTACACCTTGGAATTATAGAGAAACTGGCTTGTGGACCTCATCCTCCGACACCGACCTGGCAGGGTTGGTACCCAGACCACAGTCTTGCTGCTGACCAATGGAAAGGATGGCTAGGCCAGATAGCTCAACTCTACCGCTCTGACTTGCTGGGCTCTGCTGAACCAAGAGGAAGACAGCACAAAATGAATCATGCCCTTCTGCACCTACCTACAGGATATTCTTAAACGGAGGCTAGTAGGGCTTTTACCATAAAGGTAGCACACCCTCGGTGCCACTCCCAGTCCCTTGGCCCCAAGCAAACACCCACATCAGCAGAATTTTTTGTTTTATGTTCCTCCTCCCATCTCCAATGAATAGCAAGATAGCTTCCCTTCCTAAGGTAATGACCTAAAAACCTCCAAAGGATATTAGTAGTCTGATGTAACTCAGGAATGGTTTCCACAACCTTTATCTCTAAGCATCTAGAACCACTGCCAGCAGAAAGCACTGACTCCATAGGGTCTTAGGACACCTTCCATAGTGGATTTTAATTTTAAGTAAGAAGGAGCTCTTACAAAGACCTGACTATAGAACTTTCCTGCTCCATCAGGAAAGTTCAGCCCACCCCAAATCCCATTGTCTTCTTTTAAAAGAGCTCCTGAGCATACCTATTAAGGACCCTCTGTTTAATCCAACACTGTGGCAAAGGCCTGTAGCCTAGCTACATGAGGCAGTGTAAGACCAGGGAAGGCCATGAGCCTGGCTCCAGCACAACCCATTTGCAGCGAAAAGCAGAAATATTAACCAGTTTTATGTTTCTGTATTCTTGACATTTAACAAAACAGCTTCGAATCACAGTCTCTGCCCCTCTTGTGACATCTATTACAAGCTGTGGGCAGATATCCACTTTTGTAGCAGTTTTTAGTATGTGACTTTAAAAGCCATTGTCATGGATAGACACACAGGTGTAGGTCAGTGGAAGACGCTTGCTTACTATATGTGAGGCCTTCTATTTGATCTCCAGCATTAAAAACCATTTTACCTATGAGATCAAATGTGATGTGGAAAACCCATGGCATCTGGAAGTTGCCCAAGGATGTCCATTTTTCAGTTTAACCCTAGTTGTCTCTGCCACAGGGTGTATTGCAGTCAAAGTAGGGCATCTCTGCTCCTGACTGTGTCTGCTCTGTCTGCAACAGCATATTTAGAGCCACCTCTCCTCCTCAGGTTTATCTTTTTATAAATTAAATTTGCATTTACAGAAGACATTTAATATAGATAATATTTACACATAATATTTACTATACACATGCCATACTATACACATGATGTAGAGAAACATACACAGTAACATACACAACTACCACCATGCCCACCACCACCACCACCACCATGCCCACCATCACCAGCAACAACAACACCTTCACCAACACCAACACCTCCACCACCACCTCCACCAACACCACCAACAACAATACCACCTCCACCAACACCACCTCCACCAACACCTCCACCAACACCTCCACCAACACCTCCACCACCAGCAACAACACCTCCACCAACACCAACACCAACACCAACACCACATCCACCACCACCACCACCAGCAACAACAACAACACCTCCACCAACACCAACACCACATCCACCAACACCTCCACCAACAACAACACCAACAACAACACCTCCACCAACACCACCACCACCAACACCACCAACACTAACACCAACACCGCAAACTCGGTGTATCTTGCTTGCTTGCCCTTGCCCCCTTCACTCTGAACCCTGGCTAAGGATCAAGCTCAGGGCCTTGTGTATGCTGAGGAATACTCTACCACTGAGCTACACCTCCTACCCCTGCCCTTGCTTTTAAGCTGCTTATAAATTATTGAGACAAGAGATCACCTTGCATACACAACAGGCACAGACTAAATATTTGTTACTGGTGGTAATAAGGAATAGGAATCATGTGGGTTGGCAGAAACACCTGTAGGATGGTAGTGGGTGATTTCTAAAGCCAGAAGCATTACAGCTACTGGTTAGAGGCTCCTGATGCACACAAAGCCCTGCTTTGGCTTCCAGTCCCTCCTTGTAGAGAAGACAGGTAGTCAGCATCCTGGCGACAGAGAAGTAGCAGTAGCCACTACAATTTACGCATTTTTAAAATTTTCTTTTAAGACTTATTTTAGTTATGTCTGTGTGTGAGCATTTTGTTCTTAAGGACATAGAAAAGGTGACCTTATAAGCAAGTGTTGTGTGAATCCAGGTGTTACCTCTCCCGTCTTGATCATCCCTTCTGCACTTGGGCTGAGTGTTTCAGCATATTTGGACGCAGCTGACTTTGGCACCTACCGTGTCTACTTTTCTTAGCAAGTATTTATTGACCACCATTTTAATATCTGTCACTATGCTTAGTGCTAAGTAATAAGAATGTTTGGAACATGAGTTAAGGAGAAAAAATATGAAAATGTAAAAACCAAACCAACCAAACAAACCTCTTTAGTAATGTTATCTGTCTTAAACATTTTAAGTACCCAGTGTTGCCTGAGAGCTGAACAAAGACCCCAGCTGTGATCTATTTAGGCCTAGAACAATTGGGGATGCCACTGTCCCTTACAAATCCAAGCTACAAACCACCTCTCTCCTAGGCAGCCTAGACTAATGCCTGGATAAAGTCCTGTTTTGTTTTAGCTACATGGGTGGGTTCGTTGGTACCATCTCCATTGTAGGTTAGCATAGGGGTAACAAATCCAATGGGTAGGGAAGGCTGTGAGCAGCAGGCTTCCTAGGCCACCTCAGAACTGACTGTGATGGGTTAACACTGTGTTCCCTTGGGATGACAGAATGGATGCTCCAGCACTGCACTTCTGCCATCGCTAATAAGACAGAGACAGCAGGTGCTTTAGGGTCTCTACCCACGCTCAAATTCAAGCTCAGTTACCCAGTCATTGAGGTGCAAGTCATTTGGTCTCTTTATGTCTTGTCCCCCATTTTCTCAGCATTTCTGTAAAGCATCAGGCTCTCAAATGTGGACTGAGTACCAGTAATGTCTGTGTCTCCTGGATCCTTGACAGAAAGGCAGAAAATCAGGCTTTGCTTTAACAACAAACAACTCTGAGGAGATCCAGCACCCAGAGGTGTTTTGATATGTATGTGCATGTATATGTGTATGTGTGTTGTGTGTGTGCATGCATGAGTGTGCGCATGGGCTCTTATCTTTCTCTGTAACCCTTCCCTTTATTCTTTGAAGCAATATCTCTCATGAAATCTGAAGCTAACCTTTTTGACTAGGTCAATTGGTGGTAGACGCCCAGAATCTGCCTGCTTCTGCTGGGGACATAGGCACACATGGCCACGCTTTCAGTGTTCTTAGTCACTAAGCCTGCACGCGAGTTTAGACGACCCCTATATAGCTTGATTATGTGTTCCACTGAGCAAGTCTATAAGGGGGTGATATGAAATTATAAGTGGCACTTTCCCATAAGGATAGGGCTGGTTCCATCCACTACAAATGGCTAGAAGTTGTGTCAGGTTCATAGCAGGTACACTATAAGTTCTAAATATAGGCTGTCTAGTCAACATCCTCGGATAAACAGCCCCTCTGAGAACCTAAATAACCAAAACAGAACCAACAGGGTTAAATATGCCAGACCTGTCAGCCACCATAACCCTTGCCCCATTACCATTAAGAAAAAAGAAAACACAATGCAAACTTCTTATGGTGGCCCTAAGCTAACCTCCTTCAAGAAGTAAATATGCCAGGCGATGGTAGTGCACCCCTTTGATCCCAGCACTTGGGAGGCAGAGGCAGGTGGATTTCTGAGTTCAAGGCCAACCTGATCTACAGAGTGAGTACAAGTACAGCCAGGACAACACAGAGAAACCCTGTCTTGAAAAAAAAGAAGTAAATGTGTTGAATAAGGGCCCTGAAGCCTCTTCAAGGCAGGTTGCTACTGTACTTTTGGTTTGCCACATTTCAGGTACATGAAAAAAGCTGAAAATGGAGACTTGGCTGGGACTCTCCGGCTTCACCCAGTGGCTTCAAAATCTCCATCCTCCCTTCCATTAATGAGGGTTTGCTTCAACCTTTCCATTAGCCCACAAACTACTATTAAAAAAGCCATTTATCAAATCAACACGGAGTGCTGCAAAAGTCATCTGCAGGCTCCATGCACTTTGCCACGTAGGAGTTACCATGCCAACAGCTGCCGCGTGCTCATTGTACAGAACTATCAATTTTAACAAAGTCCTGTTTCATCATTCTGACTGCCAATTCAGGCCTCTCGTCCCTTCCTCCTTCCCAAACACACACGTGTAGCCAGAAACTCAGCAAAATCAGGGTCTGACCTAGTAAAGAGAGCAATCTCAATCAGGGTCTGACCTAGTAAAGAGGGCAATCTCAAAAGCCCCTTGCTCAATTAGCATGTTCCGAAGACTTTGAAAAGCAGACAAAGGCCACCGCTTCCTCTCTTTAACTCTTACTCCCATCATTCCTCAGGAATACAGCATCAAGGAATTTGATGTAATAACAGTCTGGCCAGTAAATCTAGACTAGGGAGTGCAGGGTGAATAAACTGAAGGAGAGGCTGTAATTATGCAAATTATTCCAATAGATCGTTTGCAGACAGCTATCATCAAAATAAGGTAAATCCTTGCAGTCTACTGGTGCCAAATTCTGTAGAAGTTTTTGTTTTGAAGAGATTCTTGAGCTATAAAATAAATGTATTTAAGCTGAGAGGTATTCTCTTGCTTTTTGACTTAAGTACAAAGTTTAAGCAAGAGAATTTAGGAAACAACTTCTCTTACCTAAAAAGTAAACCTTATACGCGATTCCCAATGGGAAGCATTAACCAGTCTCAGATGGAAACTTCTGGGTGGAGTTAGAGAATATATAGACCTATATAAAAGTATATTGTGTTATATACATTTATTTAACCAAGTTTCTGATATTTACACACACACATACACACACACACATTGAGCAGGGGATATGCCTCATTGGTAGAGCATTTTCCTAGCAATCTGTGAGGCCCTGGGTGCTATCTATCCCCAGTACCAATGTGGAGGATGGTTAATCCAGTTTAAAGGAGAATCAGGCAGATGCTGTGGACACTCAGATCCAACACAGGAGCACGTGGTGTGCTGTCTACTGCAGACCTGTCAACTTTCAGCATGTGGCCTGCAAAATTTCATGACCACCCTTTAAAAAGTGCAGTCTTCAGAGGTAGGTCAGAACCCCAGTATCTATAGCACGGTTTAGTTTTGTTCTCAATAATCAAATTGGAAGCAGGTCTGAACATCACTATGGATGTTTTCAAGTTCTCATGTCATGCTAACAACACTGGACAAGGAAAGGTCACTTCGTTAAAGGTATGGATAGTGTTACAAATGTTCAGGAGGGTGACAGCCAAGTAAAATTTAAATGGAGCTTCTTTGAAATCGTGGGCATGGGAAAGCTGCCAGAGTAAAACGTGTTCTACCAGCTAGTGGGTTCCTTGCTTAAGGCACGCATGGCCCTGTGGATAGATGGGTTTTTTTTCCCCCCCAAAGTGAGACCAGGTCCAGCCCTCAGAGCTGTCATCGAAGCAGCCTCCTCCTGTGTAATCATGGGAATTACTCTAAGCCTACAGAAAGGCTCACACGGGCACATAACCTTTTATTTTGCAGTTATTTCTGGGACTCCAGAGCATACTGGTCAGAACTTCAGGGGAAACATCGCTTTTCAGGTTTGAAAATAATTGTTGGTCTGGTTACCACTTGCTTTTTGAGCCTGGACATGCAGTGAATGGGAGTCTGTGAAGATGCATCACTAAGCAGAACTTAATACAGCTAATATTGCCGACGTCCCATAGCCATGTGGATCAACGTTTCTGATGTAGAAGCTGTACTCACTGTGTTAACAGAACTTACCTTGCAGTAATACAATGTTTTTGTTTGGTTGGTTGGAGTTTTTTTTGTTTTTGTTTTTGTTGTGTTTCGTTTTGGTTTGTTTTTACGTTTAGGCTTCTTATACAGTGACTTTATGGGAATAATCCATACTTTTTATGATCAGCAGGAAACAGTTTAACTACTTTAACAATTTTTCAGGGGAGATGATTCTTGACTACAAGAAGGCAGGGAGCATGCGCGTGAGCGAGCGACCGTGTGTACAGTCTGCAATGCTCTCTAACTGCCTCCTTGCTAAAAGCTTCCATCAAACAGTTTGAGGGGCTCTGCCACCAGGACCCAGAGCCGGTGGATTAGATCCAAATATCTCTCATCCTCCCTCCACATCCTACTCTCAATCCAACAGAGCCAGTGAGCTGCCCCCGCACTGGAGCCAGCCATTCAAGAGGCAAGGAAATATTATGCAAGAACACAGGAAGTCAGAGGAGACAGGATTCTGGGCAGGCCTGGCAAGGAGTCTGTGTGAACTCCAGTGAACAGTGGACTTTGCTCAGCAGGGCTAAAGCCAGCAGAGAGCCTTCCCAGGGCGGCAGAGCAGAGCAGTCCACATCATGTCTCTGGTCGGCCGGTGGCCATCCAGAACTTGATGTACCTGATAGAAGGCAGATAAACGAGTCCCAATATTTCTGCTTTTTTGGCCCAAGTTCAAGGTGACTCCCCAACACTCTTGCACTGTGACTCACCTCTGTCCTGCAGCACGGTCAACTCCCCCCCCCCCCCCCCCCCCGCCCCCGCGCAGCATGACTTCATTCAGCAACTTAAGACCTCATTGGCTTTCTAGCTGACTTCTCCCTCGATGCCTCAGGTCAAAGGACCGCGTTTCTAGGCTGCCTGTGTCAATCAGTTCTTGTCGCTACTAGGTCTGAGCATGCCAGAACCATCCATACACAGGGACCACAGCAGCAATGTGCCCTTCCTCTGTGGCAGCTTACATCTGTGCAGCCTTGTTCAATTCCAGGGCACAGAACAGTCACCTGCCAGATACGAAAACAAAGGCCGGACAGAGGCAGTCAGTGTCTGACCCCTGTCCAGTAATGGCCTCAGCACACCCGTTTCTTAGTCTGCTGCTCTCACCTCAGAAGCCTGCATCGTCGGAGATGGAGGCGTGGTCTCCTTTTGGGAACTTTCTACCATATCACGTATCAGACCTCAGCTGACCTCTGGGGGCAGTTGTTCATCCTGCTGCACTGACTTCAATGGACTGAGCCAGGCCCAACAGCAACTTCTGATGGGGTGGAATATCTTTTTGGAGAGGAAGAATTAGAAAGAGATGGAGAAAAATCCTCCAGCCCCTGCCATCAACTTCCACCTCCCGCTGCCCTTCCCGGGGTCAGCAATCGGGAGGTCAGACCACTGGAGATCCCCTTCAGAGCGGAACTAGAACCTGGAGAGCTTTGAAGTTACCTGGTCTGGTTCCCATCCACTGCTTCATTTTGGAGGGGGTGAAAGAATTGAGTGATTGAGACCAGAGATGGTCATCTAGCCCGCTAATGCCTACCTCTTCTCAGAAAATTCACTAACACAGCACACCACCCTGCAGAAGGTCCACACTTTGATGTGAGTGAGAGAGTCAGAGTAGGACACGTGGGGCTGTGGGGCTAGGACCCTCACCCCAATTCCATGAAGATACAGAACCGTCAGTGTTAGGCAGCACTTATCCTGCTTCTGCTCCTGGCCTGACAATTTCTAATTGTGGTAAGAACAGCAGTGGCCATTCCCCTGGGACTCGGCTGTGCATTCCCAGACGCTACCAGCACACAATGGCCCTTACTTCTCTGGAGTAAACATTGCCAAATATGACAAACAATAACATCACCACAACAGAAAACTACAGGGCCAAGAGAGGCAGCATGGATCTTTGCAAATAGTCCGGGGCTAGGAACATGTTCAGGTAGGTGCTGCCAATCCCTGATATGGTCCTTACACTCCAGTGTCTCAGCTACCTCAGCCACATGCTAAAAGTGGCAATTCCTTGGCATTTACGTCAAGAGCTTTGAAAGCATGGCGGCATTCGTGTAATCCCAACCCTTGGGAAGCCAGCCTGGGCTGCATAGCAAGACCCTACCTCAGAAAACAAAAACAGAATCAGCTTTGGGAAAACAGTAAACACTGGACAATTGTAAACCACGGTAATGCAAAGCCCAGCAATATCCGAGCAATTAGATTGCTGGACGAATATGTAAGAAGCAGCAACACAGGCTCAAGCTCGTCTTAAAGGTGAGCCCTCGGTGGTAAGCAAGGCGTGTGTGGAGCCGGCACCTTCAGTTTCACCCTGGCAGGGAAGGGGCATGGTAGACATAAGTAAACATGTAAATTACATGTGGGGAAGGTTTAGAGGAGAAACAGAACAGGGTTAGAGGTCAAGTGAAGGATGTCAAGAAAGGCTTCCCTGAGGAGGTGATATTTAAGCCGAGAGCGAAGGCTCTGGAGTGTGGTTGAGGGAAGACGGAGCTCAGAGGTAAGCTGTTCAGACGTGTTACAGTTGCTGATGGATCTGAGGCCAGAGCTGAGTGGCCTGTGAAGTATCATGGTCAGTGTATGGCACAGCCAGACCTCTGCATTCCAGGAGACCAAGGTCTCTTTCAAGCACCACCTGTTTCTAGGCTGTCATTGACTCTCATTGGCATAAAATAATGTAAGAAGGTAGAGGCAAGCCTCTCTGGCCCAAGCTGCCCTGGTTCGGTGTACTATACAGAAGGGACTGGCACCCTTGACATGATCGCTGGCCTGTGCCCTCTCCTTCTCCACAGCAGAAGCTGTGGGATCTGGTGCTTATCAGGACTTTCTTCAGATCTCCTCAGTCTCAGGGTATAGACTCAATGCCACGATTGGCAAGAATCCCAAAAGCCCAGGCAGAGGGACCTACCAGTAGGAGCCTGCAGACCAGCGTCTCCTGTTAGCCTCTCTCAAGGCTTCCTCCTGTCTGCAGGCGGTTCACTTTAAGAGGTAATAACACATCTAATGAGTATATTGCTCTGCTTGTTAATGACAATGCCTTCAAGGTTTGCACTTTATACTTTTCAAAGTTCTCTCCATTGAGATAAAGCTCACAATGTGAGCTTTTAAAGATGCGTTTAAAACATGTGGTCTTACTAAAACATTACCTGGTTCGCATTCAGAGAGAACAGCACATGCATCTAGCACCCAAGGGAGACACAAAGAGGTGAAATCCCCATCCTAGGTCACACAGAGACGAGAGCAAACTAAAGCAGCCTTCCAGACTCCCAAAGAAAGCGGCTTTGAACTTCATGGGAAGGCCAGCTTTGCCAGGGACACAAAGCAAGGGCCAGCGGCCCTGACGGCATTGAGAATCTGGCAAAACCAAAGTGAAGAGACACAGAAGGCTTGTGGTCATTCTGACACTATTTGGAAGCAAAGGAATTCAAGTGGGTGAAAGCTTGTCACTCTCCGAAATAAACAAGGGTCCTGGGGACCTGACACCAGGGAGATTAAGGTGAAGTCACTACTCTTGTCCCCTTACAAGCAACTACAGGTGGCCAGAACTAAAAGGCACCCATTGACTTAGATAAAAGAAGTTTCTAATGTGCTTAAGAGATGGCTCAGGATAGAGAGTAGTCACTAGGAGAGTTCTAGTCCTCTGATCTCCCCATAGCCTGGAGTGAGCTTGAGATATGCCCAGGCCCTAGCACCTCACTGACCAAGGCCAGGCAGAACTTGGTATGAGTTCAGGAGAAGCAAATGTGGCTTGTTTGTTTGTTTGCTTGTTGTTTGTTTTAAGGACCTTCTACTTTGGAAAAGAACATGAACACAGAGGTTAGTGGGATAGCTTAGCAGTTAAGAGCACATGCTACTGTTGCAGAGGGCTCAGGCCCAGTTCCAAGCACCCTTGCCTGATGGCTCACAAACACTTGTAATTCTAGCTTCAGGAGCCCTCTTCTGGTCTCTGTGGGTACCTGCACATGTGTCACACATACAAACACATGTGCATACACATACATCTTTTTAAATATTAAAAAACGTGCAGATGCACAGACATGGAGCCACCCATTCACAGGAGAGCTCAGTTAAGGCACCTGTCTCCTTTCCCCTTCCTGACGCCTGTAAGAAGCGTTGGGGATACAGATACTGCACTCGCATTTATAGCATGGAGAGATCTAAGTAGAGTGGTCAGATCTGGTCTTGGCTTCTGGCTTTTCTTCCCCAAGGCTTCCAGAAGACAAGGCCCGAGGTCTCAGACAGCTCCTGGATAAGGACCAGTCTGCACTGTGCAGCAAAGCTCCACTGCCTCCTGTTCCTATCTGGTTCTGACAGGGTGATTAAGGCTCCCTGGCTCCAGAAGACTCTTCTCTGGGCTCAGGCTTTAACCTGAGCAATCCACTAACCTAGCCAACCTGCCAGAACTGAACAGTGGTTTCTCCATTCTACAACTACTGGGGACAGAGCTAACAGTTGAGACATAAAAGTTGTCATTGTGAGGTTAAAGTTTAACACGAAACTGTTCAGGAGCTGTTACCTCCCTTGAAGTACTACTGGGCAGGGTAAACTAATGTAACTAGGATCAATTAATTGCTGGCCTCTGCTGTCCCTGATGTGGGATCTTATCCAGGGATTTGGGATCTTTGACCAACTCCTGGCCTACTTTGACCAACTGTACCCTCCATGCCCTAAATCCTCCAGGGAAAGGGTTACACCTGCTTGTGGAGAGGAAAGGCTCTGACTGTCCTGGCCAGGTGACTCCGAAAGATGATTTCTTTTCCCCCACTCTTCTGGCATAGTCAGCCTCAGAACATCAGATCTGGGTTTTAAGGAGAAGGTCAGAGAACGGCTTGGCCAGAGTGCTCTGGGCAGGGTGTGGATGAAGAGCTGCCAGTAGAGGCTAAAGCTTTGACTCAGCCTGGCTAACTCCCTCCACGTGCTAGGTGCCTTACCCTTCTCTAAGGAGAAATGGCAAGAAAGGATGACAATGGCCTTAGCAAGTCCCTAAGGGGACAAAGGCTTTGCCATCCTAGTGAGAACATGGGGATGAAGGGCAAGGCCATTTTAGGGTAATAGCAAGCCGTCCCCCATTCAGGTTCCCATTCTAAACTCCAGCACCTATCATCCCTAAGTAGTTGTGCAAGCCACAAAGAAATATGTACCTGACTGAATGATAGCCAGTTTCCTAAGATCTATGGGTTCACCGCTTTGAGGTCATTGTTGTGGCGGTCACCGGGTCTCTACCAGTCACTCCTAGGTGTACGCACTCTAGTTAGGTTTGTGGGAGGGGGACAATAAAAGTGCTCTGAATAGCTTCTAATGACCCCCAAAGAGGCAGGCCAAGACTTCCATCAAGCGGACTTGAAGAGGGCCTGTCCCCAGATTCTCTAGTCCAGGCCCAAACTCCATCTCTTCTAACAGAAGAGCTACTGAAAGGAGTGCTCACCAGTCCTGTCCTTTCTGCTCTGCGGTTGGCACTGCCTCATCTGTCCATCCCCACTGTAGCCTGCAGTTGCTGCCTGTGCACACCCAAATTCTAAGCCTCAAGACCCAAGTGTTCCTTAATGCTCTTCTCTCAAAGCTCCCCTGGTCTTCTCCAGCCCTGTCCTTTTTAACTTTACACAACCCAGAGCTCTCGGTTCCTATCCATTTCCTGCTCCTGGCTCTGTGCTGTATCTGGCCTAGTTTTTACTCCACAATAAGATGGCAACATCCTAAAGATGCAGCTTAGGATGCATCAATACCACACACTGCCACACACCAATTTAAACAAGTTGTTTGAAGAGACCAGAGTCATGAGATGCCTCATTGTGACCTTTCTGTGGAGCACAGTCCCCAAATCAGTTAAGTAATCTGTAAGCACGCCTCTTCTGACTCCTCGAATGGTGGTTTTCAAGCAAGGATGGGGTAAGCCCTGAGGCAGCGTCTCAGCCTGTGTTTCTATCTCTCTGAACTAAGGTCCCCATGGTCCTGAATTCCATCTACAGACAACTACAGAACATCTAAAATGGAGATAGAGAGCAAGTTTTTAACTCATTATGCAAATTTAAAAATTCAGATAGAAGATCAGATTGATACAGGGCTACACAATGCACTGCTGACTGAAGGAGGTTTGCTTTCCAGGAGAGACCCTTTTCAAAAGAGACATGGTAGACATTTGCATAATCTCCCACTTGGCAAGTTGTTAACTGCTGAGTTAAGCTGGGGAATTTACCGAGACTACTAGGCATTCTTGATGTGAAGTATTGACATACTACCTGCCTGATCCTTGCATTTGATAGCAAATAATGCACACCTGGCCATGCTGTGCCCTCCCCATTATTTTCTTCTCTTGTTCTAAACAGAAGCAGGTTAAGGGAAGTCATGTGGATGGAGACAGCTGAGCCCAAGAAAGTGGGACATCAACAAACCCATTCTGTATCTATTTTTTTAATGGACCATAATTTCAGAGAGAAATGAAAAGGACTGGCCACATCAGAAAATCAGGCATCCCTGCTCTCGAGCCATGTGCAAGAACATGGAAAGGCAAGAACAAATAAAATGTCATTAGACAACAAGGAAATATAAAATAGCAAATGGAGGGGAAGTGTCAGGGAGTTAGTACTATGGAATTCTGTTGAAGGAGGAAAGCTTAGCCTCATGGTAGAAAAAGTGTGAGCTGTCTGGGCAGAAAGAGGAAAAAAGCATCCAAGCATGGACTAAGAACCAGAGATGACCATGACAATACCTGTACGGCAGAGGGACAGGCTTGTGAGGGGCTCAGGAGGTGCTGTGAGTGACTGAGTGGGGCAGGTGGGAGAGCTAGAGTGTGGGGACCCTCGTTTCCAGCAAAGTCAACTGCTTCATAGCTTCCCTCTGAGAAGGCCTTTGAGTCAGGTTCCTGATTCTTTAGACTGAGTATTTAGCTAATTCTTGGGGATCTTCAGAGAAACCCCCAAATCCACAATAGAACCCTCTTGCCACAAGGAAAATTTGCTGTGCTTCCAAGACAATTCGAAGGCCTGAAACAGGGCAGTGCCAGCACCACGTAAACGTTTTTCTGAGACCCTATGAAACCCATCACGGTGCAGAGTCTGACAACTGGTTCCCATAGAATGCAGATGACGCCAGAGTCGGGTCACAGATGTAGTAGAACTCCCTCTGGTTCCCTGACCACCGAAGAGGCCTTCACCAAATGGGTGGGGCACATTGGCTGAGACAAGAAAGCATAGTAGCAGTAATAAAGCCAGAAACAGAAACCGAGAAGGGCCTTGGCTCTACACCACACCCACCATTAATTCCCTTAAGTCTTGGCTGTAGAATAAAAGAGACTCCTGCTACACGGTGATATAATTACAATTATAGACGTTCCCTTGTCACCAGTGAAATGGGACCTTCATATTTCCCTTATCTTAATATCTAGGTAAACATCTGTTGTGCAAGTACACAAATAAAGATTCTAAAGGTGAAATGTATTGTGTCTGGTAACATCACACTGCTCTAAGCCTGGGACAAGAAAGCCTTTTGGCTCTGCACAGGCTTTCTTGCTCCCTTTACCCTAGGTACCAAAATTAGCTCCATCGACCTCAGCCAGTTCTGGAGTGAAGGCTGCCATTCTAAAATAGCATCTGGGAACTGCTAGACACACCAGAGAGGAACACGGGGCACAGTGGCTCACAAGAGTGGACGGAGAAAGCCACTCATTGGACTGATTTAAAAACACACAACAACAACAACAACAAACCCTAAATACATAGAAAATAAGCATTATCAGGAATTCTGGAACTCAGAGAATTGCCCACATGGCTTATTTTATATATCTTGATTTATTCTACTAAATTTTTCTGTTTTCATTCAGAAGGCACTAAGGGGTCACAGTTTCATAAACATTGTAGTGTTTTAAAAAGTATTTATGCAATGGCTATGCTTCCACCCCAAGTTTTACTTTATAAACATGCACAGTCTTATTATTGCTCTAAAACCAGTAGCTGAGAATTGATTTTTAAAACCTTATTTTGAAAAGATTCTCAGTCTCTAGAAGGTATAATTTTGTAATTCCCACATAGAACTCATAAACAAAACCAACTGTGTGTGTGTGTGTGTGTGTGTGTGTGTGTGTGTGTGTGTGTTAAAGGCACTCTTTTCCTGCAACCATGTATGACGTATTTTCCAGAACAATCTTTCTCAACACTACAAAGTGCTTCAGCAACAGGAAGTCATAAAGGTAGGAAGGAGACCTGTAAATATTTGCTGTAATTACTCATTAGTAGGGAGAGGAGCTAGTGCTGCAGTTTGAGTTGCTCCTCTCAGTTCCTGGCTAGGACCCCCTCCCAACAAAACAACACAACGCAAGACCAGGAGCCCAAGGTGGCCTTCTGGGCCCAGGCTCTCCACACCTAGATCCACCCCAGGTCTGCCTTCAGATGAGGTAATTTGGTCCTTTTAGCCCCTCCATTTCCCAAATGCAAGAAGATGCTGATGTGCTACCCTCTTTTCTCAGCCTCCAGGAGGTAGGCAGTCTGGACAAGTCTTACACAGTGATGAGAAGCTAAGAGTTTTCAGTCATAAGGAAAGTGTGTGTGCTTGTTAACAGTGATACGCCATCAAAAGACACAGAACCCTTCATCGCTACACACACAACATAGTGGTTTAAATTATTGCCAGTCCCAAACCATATACTGTAGCTGGTGTATTGTAAAAGGCTTATAAAGCGTTCTTAACTTTCTTAGATGGAGCCTATGCATCCTCTTATTCTTAGCAAACTACTCACTTCCCAGTTAGAGGCC
Organism: Montemys delectorum; assembly: GCA_019843815.1. Taxonomy (NCBI): domain Eukaryota; kingdom Metazoa; phylum Chordata; class Mammalia; order Rodentia; family Muridae; genus Montemys; species Montemys delectorum. The sequence goes on from JADRCD010232357.1 coordinate 30,069, forward strand.
AACTAACTGTGCACTTCAAACCAAAGGCAGACCCAAAGAGGCCACTAACACTACTCATTAACATCTAAAATTGCCAGTGGCTATAGCCTGGCATTTGGAGGTAGCTAATACAGCAGCATGCGTGAACCCCTAGACTATCATGGCCAATAAGGCAGTGCAGGAGATCCTTGTGTGCCTCTCCATGTTTGGCTACATAGTCTAACCAGATGAAACACATGAATCATCTGATTCTTACCTATGACATGGGAAGTTGCCACTAGAATGGTGAATGCAGTGAGCCACCGAGGGGACGTAGGGAAGTTCTAAAGGTCTACTTCCATGATACTGTAGAATTAAAAACATGTCAGATGTATAGGTAGATACACACACACACACACACACACACACACACACGTATTTTTAAGTTTGTGTGTGTCTGTGTATGACATGTGACTGCAGTGACTGTGGGAACTGGGTGTCAGATCCCCAGGAACTGGGCTGAGGGGCAGTTATGTATGAGCACACGGGTGCTGGAGCCAAACCCAGGTCTTCTCTAAGATCAGTAAGTGCTCTAAATGCAGAGCCATCACACACACACACACACACACTCACACACACTCACACACACAGACAAACACACACACTCACACACACAAACACACACACATATACACACACAAACACACACACACAAATACACACACACACACACACACACACACACACACATTTTCATGTGCTTGTTTTACTTACCAACAAGCCATTCATTCGGAAATCTCATTCTGTATGAGAAATTATCAGCTTCCTAGGATCTGGCATACAGGCTACTCATAACTCGAAAGACTCTTGTGCTTTCTGGTAGGCAACACTGTATCACAGGAGCCTGGAGGATGTACTGGTGGCCTCTGCAAAGAGCCTGGGGCCATAAGCAAACCAGTATTTCTTGAGCTACTAGGAAAAGAAAGGCCACTCAGAAGTACATAGCACTCTGGTCAGGGCTACATTTATGTCTGGTTCTGGGGTCTCAAAGGATCTCCACATTTCTCTCAGTCTCAGACTGTCAGATGGGTTCCATGTCTTTGAGTAACAGGACCAGAAAAATGTCAGTGAATTGCACACAAACTCTACTTGAAAACTGAGTGTGTTGCTAGCTGCATATATCCATACATGCCTCACCTCACCCTACCCCACCCCACCCCACCCCTCCCTACTTCACCCCACATCCATATGTTCCGATATGTTTCAATGCAATAAAGGTTTGTGGAGAGGAAACTCAAGAAGATCTCAAGGTTCTTAGTATATGGCCTGGGGTGCTCACCAGAGAAAGGGTTCTATAAAAATATGATCATGACAATCATAACTACTCTTTAACCCCCCCCCCAACCCATTCTTTCCTTCCTATGCTTGCAATTTAAAAAGATCAAAGGAGCCAGAGGAAGTCCTGTACATCTTGATCTGTAGATGGTTCTTCAGAAGTCACAGAGGAAGAGCTCCTAACAGGTCCCTCTGCACAATGGAGTCCGAGACTGAGCAGTTCTTGAAGCCTTGCCACCAGCAAAGGGAGGGAAGAAAGCTTTGAATTTCCAGGGGCAGTGGAGAACTGTCCCCTGTACTAGCTAAGGACATATCTATAAAGAAAGAAGAAATTCCAGGAATTCAGGAATAGCCTTTGGGTCTTCAGTTCCTGACTGTGTGTGAGGTTTGATACAAGGGATGAGTCACGAGAAAAGTCATTATAATAATTATAAACACAGCAACAAAAGAATTATCATTTATAGAGTGCTTACCACATTCAGACATGGTATTAAATGCTTTATAGGCCTCTTAGGTAAGGCCAGGAGGCATGGAACAGTGGGTAGAGTGTGGACTCTGGAAACAGATTCTCTCTCAGCTCTGCCATACTGCCTGTGACAGTGAGCAGCAACCTTGCTGCACCTGAGTTCCCATCGGTGAACTGGGGATAATAACAGGGCTTATCTCACAGGGTTGTTACAAGGATTAACAAAGTTAATCCAGAAAGTTCTGAGGACAGCGCTGGCACGGGAAGGCTGAGAGCTCAGCTTTCTGTCTTGTCTTTCTGCCTTATATAGCTCATTTCCCTAAGAGCACATGCATTCCTAGGGTTCAAAAGACTCTCCAGGTAGCAGGGGACAATGGAAAACGTGAGTGTAAATTTCTGTTTATAGACACTCCCTAGGACAAGACAAGACACTGGCTTTGAAATGTAGGAGCAGGCAGCCTGTAGCCTCGAACTCAGGGAGGGCTGTTCTTAGCTGCTAGACAGACAAGCAGGAATAAGGCATTACCTCTTCCAGGTCACACCACCTTTGAAAGGCTACTAGGAGCTGAACAAAGGGTGGGAATCTAGCTCAGTAGTAGAGAATGCTTTCCCAGCCTGTACAAAGCTCTGGGTTCACTCTTCATGAAGAGGGGAGATTGAGATCAACATAAAAAACAAACAAAAAGAACAAACGTACACTCTAGAATTCTAGAGATGGAATACTACCCTGGAAGCCCACTTACAAGGCTCCAGGGAAAGAGCCCCCTTCAAAGAGAGGTTTCATGGAGTCAGTCAAGGCCACTGCTCTCCTCAGTGGAAACAGAAACCTCTGGTTGTCACTGTGGAGGCCTGCAAGTGTCCTCCCTGCAAATTCTCCACCCAAAACAAGCATGTACATCAAGCAGTTAAACTTGGTCGTCATTTTGCCCATGTATCAAGTCCTAATTTCTACCACCACACTGTCTCTGAGATTCAGTTTATGTGGGTGTCCAGCATAAACCTACCCCCTATTACCTCAGGGACACGGAGGCAGCTTCCTCAGTTACACCAATGAGTGGCTGACACCCCTAAGGTTTCTTAGGTGGTTCTGTCTCCCCCCACCATGTCCCCCCCATCAGACCAAGCAATTGAAAGTAATAAACAGATTGCCCACTTCTTAGTTGTCAGCATTGTTTTTCCAGACCGGACAGACTATTTGCCACCTCACTGGTTAGTATCTTGGTATGGATATCATCGTGAGACTCACCAGCATGGTTCTGGAGTGTGCAAAACAGAAGAGTGAGGCCCCGGGAGAAAACAGTACTTACTCAGTAACATGGTAAAACGCTTGGCAGTTATGTACCACAAACCTTTCCTTAGTACTCAAAACTAAAGAAAGCTCCCTCAGGGTAACATGAAAGAGGAACCTAATACCTTGAGCTAGGACAGAACTGGTTTTGCTTTGTTGTTGCTGTTTTTAAAGCAAGTAAACCCTGTGTAGAAAAGATTTCCTCAAAAATGGAAAAGCTTCAGTCTTGACAGAGGCACTTTCAAACAGTGAGTGGGCTGAAGCCCTGGGGCATTAACAATTACCTGCTTGGTCCCTTCTATTTCTAAAGGCTTGACAACATAGATTCCTAGAACACTGAGCATGATCATGTAAACACACACATACACAGAGACAGAGAAACAGTGGCTGGTTTACAATGTAAACAGAGTAGACAGTTTTCAGCTAGGGGCTTTCATCCCTGCGAAATCGCCTAATCACGCCAGGCAACAATCTAATAGCTGTGGAATGTTCGCTACTTCACAAAGCAGCTTGCTACATTCAGGAACTGAGGCGCCCTTGCATTGGCTTTGCTTTATACCTAGAGTAGTGAGGTTTGTTGATTGTTTTTGTTTTTGTTTTCCCCAAACTGAAATAAAGGAAAGGTACTCAACCAATGGATCCAGGCTCCCCAAAGTTTATAACTATGGAGAGCAGCGCCATTGGTTGGCTGACATCTCTCCTGCCTCAGAACAAGGCTCTTGCAGTTATCTAGGAAAGTAAATCCGTCTTAAAGGTTCAGGGCTCTGGTGGCAGTAGAGGTGGCGAGGTGTCGAGCTGCACTGATTCCTTGAAATCCCCACTGGCTGGAGGCATATCAGGGCTGGGGGGTGGCTCTGCTGGCCACATGCTAACTGGCTGTAATGAACCAACTTTCTGATTCTTATCAGCACTAATTTTCCTCGTTAGGAGAAGAGTTATTTTACCTCCCCTGGGCCTTATCCAGAAAGAGAAAATATGTTTATGGCTTCCATGTTGATTTATAAAATAATCTTAAAGTCCTACAATAAAACTGAAAAAACAAAACAAAACTGAAGATAGCATGTTTTAAAAAAAAAAAAAAAAATCTAAGAAAGCCGTCTGCAGTGCAATTTAAATGCCAGGCCAATGGTGCTGTGCAGCGCTTCTCTACCAGGCTAGATTCTGGGTAATTCCCTGAAAACTGCTGTCAAATGTTGAAGAACACTAATAAGTAGAGAAGCTTCATTCGAGAAGCCCATGCAGCATTCTCTCCTCGGCTTGGAAAACTGACGGACTTTGGGGTCATTTGAAGAGAGGAACAATTAAACCCGCTGCCATAAGAAACCAGCCACAGTTAGGAAACTTGAAGGTCCAGGTATCTCCAATTCCTTGGCCATCTTTGCCCTGGCACCAAGTACCAGAAGCACTCTGGAAAGGTACTTGGACAAGAGTTTAGCTTTCAGCCTGGCCATCCAAAGACCTCACTTCCATTGATCTTAATTGCTCTCCTCTACAAATCCCACCTGAGAGCATCCACACTTAGCTCTGCCTAGAATCGGGAATCCTGTGGGGTTGATGGGAACTCAAGAGAGTTCGCTGTGGCTCCCCCACTCTGCTAACCAGCCAACAATTAAAAGTCTGGCCAGGTGATCCTAGCACTTGGGAGGCAGAGGCAGGTGGATTTCTGAGTTTGAGGCCAGCCTGGTCTACAGAGTGAGTTCCAGGACAGCCAGGGCTATACAGAGAAACCCTGTCTCGAAAAACAAAAACAAAAAAAAAAAAAAAAACAAAAAACAAAAAAACAATTAAAAGTCTGGCCCCTGACTATTATCAACGAATATATCCACCCACATGGGGATGTTTGGGACTAAAGCAAGCCTTCTGGCCTCTCAAGGGGCTGTTTCCAGAAGGAACAATGCAAATGTTCAGTTACACTCTGGAGAAGAAATGGCCCTTGAACCGCTAGTAGGTGGTATCACCAATCCGGGAACTCTGCTGCTCACATTCATTTCCTGCAGTGGTCTGGGAAGCTTTGGGCAGCCATTTAAGGGACATCAACTTTCAATGCCCTACTTCACAATTTTTAACTACATCTTGGTGCCCCCAAGAAGCCAGCCAACTCAACTCGAGTCTCAAAACCATTACCCTAACAGGCATTGGCTCCTCATAGGACTCTGGACCGAGGGATGTACACACTGCTTGCCCTGTTTTCGGTCACACGCACATGCGAATACACACATACACACACACCCTACAGGCCCGGCTACCACTAGGGCACTGTACTACAGGTAGGAGATTCTTGGAGGTTCACAGTCTGTGCCACACTGGTTCTTAAAGTGGCCACTATTGTGGATAATTTGTAGTGTCATTATGCTCCGACTATACTCCCCACCAGCCCTCTGCAAAGAGACTGCAAGCTGGGTATGGAAATAGCTTACTGTTCCCTGATTCTCCCAAGGATTGATAGACCTAAGAGCAAGATGACACTTCACACTGATTACTGTCAGGCCTCATCTCGGGCAAATGCGACAGTCACCCGCAGTAATAAAATGTTCAGTAAGTGCTCCTGGCTGCTTTCTGCGGTCCAACTTCGCGGTTTTGATTGTGATTACACTGATTGGTTTTACAGCTTGAGCTGGAATCTTAGTCTTTTCTCTTGCTTCTCCTTCTCTGCCCTCAAAGGACATAGGACAATGGACGACCATGGGAAATCTAGAACCGGACTCAATACCTTCCCCCTCTAGAGATCCGCCAGCGCAGGGCGCGGGCGCCCGGCCAGGACGGGTGCGATTCGCTGGAGTTTATCAACTCCTTATCGGTGCCCTGGGGTGGGAGCTGCCGCTTTCGACCAGAGGATACACAGTTCCTGGCTCATGTCCCCAAGTGGAAGTCCAAACAAAAGCCAGTCTGCTCAGGACTGGGTCCTCAGCGTCAGTCTTTCCCCGCCTGGCCGCGGACCTCCGGCAGCTCGCTCCACTCTGCGGTCACGCGTTCGATTCCGGACACTCCAGCTAAGTTACCGTGGAGCGCAATGCTGGAAGCTCTAGCCCACGGCACGCACCGATCGCAGCGGGAGCAAAGTGCCAGGGGACCAGCTATAAACTTTTGCAGGAGGCGAGAGTGTACCCAGGTCTGAGCGGACGCACGGTGCGCTCCCGCCTCAGCTGCTAGAGCTGGGTGGCAGGTCACCGATGCGGGGCGGACCGAAGGAGGCTCGAGGGCAGCGCGAGCTGGTCCGAGTTGCCTCTCACCCAGTGCCGAAAGGTTCGCGAGGACAAGCCTTGGCGGCTGCCCCCCGACTTAAGAATGAGACACTCGGAGCGGCGAGTGTTACCGTCCTCTCTCTGAACTAGAACACCTGCCCCCGCAAGGCAATCCAGGTCACTCACTCCGCACTCGCTGCCGGAGTCTAGGTACAGGGCAAGGTTAAGCGGGTTGAACAAACTTGGGTGCCGTCTGGAGCAGGACCCTTGGCCGTGTTCCGGCTTCTCGGGCAGGACTCACCCCCCGAGTTGTGCTTCGCCCTCTGTCCCGTGCCAGTTTGGGGCGCCAAGCCCGCACAGGAGCGCGCTCGGAAAGACCTGGAGGGCCTTAGGAAAAGAAAGGCGTGTCTGCTGCTCCGGCATGGAAATCCCAAGAGTCGGGGGCATCAGCCCAGAAACGTTTCAAACCACTGGCTGGGAAAGCTTGGGGCTCTAGGGACCACAGACTTTGGAAGGCGCCGCGGAAGCACCCCTGACCTCCAGGGCCATCTCTCCCTGTCTCAAGGTCTCGGAACTATCCGGTTTGCAACTCTACTGGGCGCCGCAGCTCCCTGTCCCTAAAGGCAGCACCTGCCCGCTTACTCAAAGCCCCTCAAGAGCGGTCCTCCAGCCTCCGAGACCTCTCGCACCCCTCTCGCAACTGCCCCGGGTCGCGCCCGCCACGCGCAGTTCCGCCAATGCCTGGGACCAAGGCGGTCGCCAGCTCTGACGCCCGCTTACCTTTTCTTCTCCTTGTCAGCTGTCATTGTCGCCGTGGCCCTCCGAGACCCGGAGCACCTGGGTTCCTTAACCCTGTAGGGGCTGCAGCCGCTCTCTTTGCTGGGGCCCTCCCTCCGCAGCTCTCGGTCGCCCCGGCAGGTGTGAAAGGACTCTAGTGTTCGCAGGTCCGAGAGTCCCGCACGGTCAGGTGGAAGTTTGCGGACGGCTGGCTAGGTGCGGAGGAGGAGGAGGGAGGAGAGGGGTGACAGGGAGGAACCTGCAGGAGGAGGCGGGGCCGGGGAAGGAGTGGGAGGAGGTTGTAAGACGCCAAAAGAGAGCGGCGACAAGGGACCAGAAGTTCCGTTTATCCACGAACAGGAGTCACTTTTCTGGGATCTGACAAAATAAAACCAACCAACCAACAAAAAAAAAAAAAAAAAACAAAACAAAACAAAACAAAACAAAAAAAGACAGTGGCTCGAAGAGAGCAAGTTAGGAAAAACCCGGGGGCAAGCGAGTGCAGCCGCTGAGATGACCATACAGTCTCAGGACACTGCCGAGGATTGTACGGCCGCCTCAGGAGAGCTGGAGCGGAGCGCCGCGGACTCCGGAGCTGTACACCGGCCGCGCTCGAATGTCCGGCCTCCCCAGCCGCCAGCCCACTTTAAAAACTCGGACCGCCCGCCGGCGGGAGGGCTCGAGGGGCGCGGGAGAAGGAGAGCGGCCGGGGGCGGGGCCGGGGCGGGGCGCCAGGCAAGCTCCGCCCCTCCCTGGCTGCCGGCCCCGGCTTCCCACCGCGTCCCGGCCAATAGGGAGGCGCGGCCACCGCCTCTGCCCTGACCCCGTCCCGCCCCTTTCTCTAGAGCAGCGCCCTCCTGCCCTTCCTCCTCCTTCCGCAGATCAGCGACTTGTTTTTGAGGTTGATGGTGGCGAGTAACTATTTGGAACTCCGAATGGAGGCGCAGTCAGCGCAGGGCTGAATGGTAGCGGGGATCTGCTACCCAAGTTCGGAGTATGCCTTTGCGCCAGCGTCCTTTCAGCCTCACTTTCCTCCTAAGAGCAAGGGCAGGAGCGCTGGGTCGGAGGTCGCTCACGCAGCTAGGGCGTGCAGCGCCCAGCCACCCAGCCACCCACCCCCGCTTCCGGGTGCTGCTATATGTCCCTAACCCAGCCGCGTGGCTCCCTTCGGCCGGCTGTACTAATTCCCAGGACCCCGACCGCAGTGCTGCGTGTCTGCCTTGGAGGTGCGCTCTTTTTGGCGAAACTGACCTTGACTTCTGAGTCCAGAGAGGCAGAAAGATGTGGGAGAAACTGGGACAAAAATGATCTAGGGCTGCTCCTGCCCGCATCTTTTCCTCAACCGGTTTATGGGTTTTGAGGTGCTTGTGGTAGGCCGTTAGGTTTAAGGGCATGCTCTGAGAGGAGAGCCTTGGTGCTCCCACGGGCCTCTGCCCGCTCTCAGTACCTCAGCATCACCGTGGGCTCCCTAGAGAGTTCCTGAGTGTGATCTTGGAGTGTGTTGATTGCGTGTTCCCAAGTCACTGGATCTGCCCTTCCTTGGTTCGAAAGATACTGCCTGC
>JADRCD010232358.1:0-15484 GCA_019843815.1 Montemys delectorum
CCATTTTTACTATATTAATTCGGCCAATCCACTATCATGGGAGATCTTTCCATCTTCTGAGATCTTCTTCAATATCCTTCTTCAGAGACTTGAAATTCTTGTCAAACAGATCTTTTACTTGCTTAGTTAGAGTCACACCAAGGTATTTTATATTATTTGTTACTATTGTGAAGGGTGTTGTTTTCTGAATTTCTTTCTCAGCCTGTTTACCCTTTGTGTAGAGGAAGGCCACTTTAGATTTGCTTGAGTTAATTTTATATCCAGGTACTTTGCTGAAGTTGTTTATCAGGTTTAGGAGCTCTCTGGTGGAATTTCTGGGGTCACTTAAATATTCTATCATACCATCAGCAAATAGTGATAATTTGACTTCTTCCTTTCCAATTCGTACCCCTTTGATCTTTTGTTGTCTAATTGCTCTGGCTAGGAGTTCAAGTACAATATTGAATAGGTAGGTAGAGAGTGGGCAGCCTTGCCTATCCCTGATTTCAGTGAGATTGCTTCAAGTTTCTCTCCATTTAGTTTGATGTTGGCTACTGGTTTGCTGTATATTGCTTTTACTATGTTTAAGTATGGGCCTGGAATTCCTGATCTTTCCAAGACTTGTGTCATGAAAGGGAGGAATTTGTTTTCTGGCTCAGTCTATTCGGAATTCTATAGTGTTCTTGTATGTTGATGTTCATCTTTTTCATTAGGTTAGGGAAGTTTTCTGTAATTTTATTGAAGATATTTTGTTGCCCTTTAAGTTGGAGGTCTTCACTCTCTTCTATACTTATTATCCTTAGGTTTGGTCTTCTCATTGTGTCCTGGATTTCCTTGATGTTTTGGGTTAGGAGCTTTTTTGCTTTTTACATTTTCTTTGACTGTTGTGTCAATGTTTTCTGTGGTATCTTCTGCCCCTGAGATTCTCTCTTCTATCTCTTGTATTCTGTTGGTGATGCTTGTATCCATGTTTCCTGACTTCTTTCCTAAGATTTCTAACTCCAGAGTTGTCTCTCTTTGTGATTTCTTAACTGTTTCTACTTCCATTTTTAGGTCCTAGATGGTTTTGTTCAGTTCCTTCACCTGTTTGGTTGTGCCTTCCTATAATTCTTTAATGGTTTTTTGTGTTTCCCCTTTAAGGGCTTGAACCTGATTACCTGTGTTCTTCTGTATGTCTTTAAGGTAGTTATTCATGCTCTTCTTAAATTCCTCTATCACCATCACAAGACATTGTTTTAGATCCAAATCTTGCCTTTCTGATGTTTTGGGATATCCAGGACTTGCTGTGGTAGGAGTACTAGGTTCTGATGAAGCCATGTAGTCTTGGTAAGATTCTTGCGTTTGGCTTTCACCATCTGTTGATCTCTGGTGTTAGATGTTCTTGCTGTCTATGACTGGTGCTTGTTACTCCCATGCATCTGTAAGCCCATGTCAGCACTTCTGGAAGATCAGCTCTCCTCAGGTAAGACCTAAGTCTCTGGGCTTGAGCACTCCCTGAAGGCAAGCTCTCTACTTGCAGGGAAAGGGCAGAGAGGGCTGTGGATCTGCCAAACCTCCTCCTAGGTGAAGAAGGAGGTAGAAAGGATCCTGAGCCAGTTGCCCTGCCGCTTCCAAGGCCTGTGCCTCCTGGCTGGTCCTACCTTAGAAGGTCACCAGAGAAAAAATGGAGATCTCACCTGAGTCTCTGGGTTGGGGCACTCCCTGAAGGCAAGCTCTCTGCTTGCAGAGAAGGGGCAAAGAGGGCTGTGGATCTGCAAAACCTCCTCCTAGGTGAAGAAGGAAGTAGAAAAACAGAGTACAGGTTTTTGAAGGATGACTTAATGATTCTTTGATTTCCTCTGTTGTTATGTCCCTTTTATTCTTTCTGACTGTGTTAATTTTGGTATTTTCCTCTGTCTTTTAATTAGTTTGGATAAGATTTTGTCTATCATATTTTTTCAAAGAAACAAATATTTGTTTCATTGATTCTTTGTATGTTTCTCTTTGTTTTTATTTTATTGATTTCAGTCCTCAGTTTATTTCCTGCCATTTACTTCTCTTGGGTGTGTTTGCTTCTTTTTGTTCTATAGCTTTCAGGTATGCAAAATTAATGATTTTGTTATGAAGACACTTAGTGCTGTGAAATTTCTTCTTAGCACCACTTTCATTGTGTCCCATAAGTATGGATATGTTGTGCATTCATTTCACTTTTATTGAATTCTAGGAAGTCTTTATTTTCTTTATTTCCTCCTTGACCCTGTGGTCATAGAGAGTTGTTCATTTTCCATGAGTTTGTAGCCTTTCTGTTGTTTTTGTTGTTGAAATCCAGTTTTATTCTATGGTGATCTAATAGGATACAGGGGGTTATTTGAGTTTCCTTGTCTATGTTGAGACTTGCTTTTTGACATAGTATTTGTTCAATTTTGGAGAAAGTTCCTTGAGATGCTAAGAATCTCTCTCTCTCTCTCTCTCTCTCTCTCTCTCTCTCTCTCTCTCTCTTTCTGTTCTCTCTGTGTGTGTGCATGTGTGTGTTGGGATGAAATATTCTGTAGACACCAGTCAGGTTCATTTCTATCAGAATGCCTTTTATTTCCATCATTTCACTCTTTAGTTTTTTTTGTCTGAATGATCTGTCCATTGGTGTGAGTGGAGTGTTTACATCTCTTACTATTTATGTGTGAATTTCAATGTGTGATTTAAGCTTTCAAAATGTTTCTTTTACAAATGTGGGTGCCCTTGAGTTTGAGGCATAGATGTTCAAAATTGAGACTTCTTGGTGGATTTTTTTTCTTTTAAGAATACAAAGTATCTGTCCCTTTCTCTTTCAATTAATTTTGACTGAAAATTGATTTTGTTAGATATTAGAATGGCTACTACACCATCTTGCTTTTGGGGTCAAAATATGAAGTGTCCTTCCCCTTCTCTTTTGATTAATTTTGAGCTAAAGAATACTTTGTTAAATATTAGAATGCCCATATGATTTAGCATTTTGGGTCCACTTGCTTTTAAAATCATTTTTTTCTACCCTTTACACTTAGATAAATTTTATGTTTGATGTTGGGATGTGTATATTGTACGCAGCAGAAGCATGAATCATGTTTTTCCATCCATTCTGTTAGCCTGTGTCTTTTTTATTGGAGAATTGAGTCCACTGATATTGTAAGATATTAATGACTAAAAATTGTTAACTATTGTGTTTTGTTGGTGGTGGTTGTGATGCTACTGTGTGTTTGTTTGTTTGTTTGTGTGTGTGTGTGTGTGTGTGTGTGTGTGTATTGGGTGTACTATGTGGTGTACACATGATTTCTTTGTATTTCTTGTGTTTCCTTGGGTGTAGTTAACATTCTTAGTTGGAATTTTTCTTTTAATACCTTATGTAGGACTTGGTTAGTGGATAGATTTTGTTTAGATTTTATTTCATCATAGAATATCTTATTTTCTTCATCTATGGTGATGGAAAGTTTTTCTGGGTATAGTAGTCTAGGCTGGCATCTATGGTCTCTTAGAATCTGCTAGATATCTAAACAGTCCCTTCTGGCTTTTAGGGTCTCCATTGAGAAGTCAAATCTATTTCTAATAAGTCTGCTTTTATGTTACTTGGCCTTTATGCTTTAAATATTATAATATTTGTTCTTTGTTCTATACTTTTAGTATTTTGATTGATATATGAAAAGCAAACTTTCTATTCTACTCCAATCTATTTGGCGTTCTGTAAGATACTTGTACCTTTATAGGTATATGCTTCTTTGGGCTAGAAAAAAATTCTTCTGTGATTTTGCTGAAAATCCTTTCTAAGGGTTTGATCTGGGAATCTTCCATCTTTTATTCATATTATTTGGTTTTTTTTTCATTTTTATTGGTTATTTATTTATTTACATTTCAAACATTATCCCCCTTCCCAGTTTCTCCTCCACAAATTCACTACGCCCAACCCCTCCCTCTGCCTCTATGAGGGTTTTCCTCCACCTGTCCACCTACTCCTGCATCAGAACCCTAGCATTCCCCTACCCTGGGTCATCGAGCCTCGACAGGACCAAGGCACTCCCCTCCAAGAGGTGCCTGATAAGGCAGTCCTCTCCTATATCTCTAGTTGGAGCCATGGGTCCCCCCATGTGTACTCTTTGGTGGGTGGTTTATTGCTTGGAACTTTGGGGGGCGGTTCTGGCTGGTTGATATTGTTGCTCTTCCTATAGGGTTGCAAACCCCTTCAGCTATTTCAGTCCTTGCCCTAACTTCTCCGTTGAGGTTCTGACACTTAGTCCAATGTTTGGCTGTATGCATCTGCATCTGTATTGGTCAGGCTCTAGTAGAGCCTCTCAGCAGACAGCTATACCAGGCTCCTGTGAACAAGCACTGCTTGGCATCCACAGTAGTGTCTAGGTTTGGTGACTGTACATGGGATGAATTCCCCAGTTGAGACAGTCTCTGGATGACCTTTTCTTCAGTCTCTGCTCCACTCTTTGTCCCTGCATTCCCTTTTTACAGGAGGAATTCTGGTTTAATATTTTTGAAGTAGGTGGGTTTCCTCATCCCTCAACCATGAATAGGGGCCATGCCTAGCCACTGGATATAGTCCCTACAGCTTCAATATCCCTTTTGTTGGGTATTTCAGCCAATGTCCTCCCTGTTGAGTCCTGGGAAACTCTTGGGTCCCTGGCATCTAGGACTTTCTAGTGGCTACCTCCAGTCCTTTCTCCTCTACTGCTACTCTCCTCCTTTCAAATTCCTGTTCATCTGTAGTTCTCATCCATCTCCTCCTGTATCTGAATGGATCACCCTTTTCCCCTCCCCTCTTCTCTCCCTCCTACTTCCTGTGATCATTTTCTTCCCCCTTTTGAATAGCACTATAACATTCACACTTTGGTGTGGTCTTCTTTCTTCTTGGGTTTCATATGGTCTGTAAGTTGTATCATGGGTATTCCAAGCTTTTGAGCTAATATCTACTTATCATATCATGATAACATACCATGAGCACATACCATGTGTTTCCTTTTGTGACTGTGTTTCCTCACTCAGGATGATATTTTCAAGTTCCATCTATTTGCCTGCAAATTTCATGAAGTCATTGTTTTTAATAGCTGAGTAGTACTCCATTGTGTAGATGTACCACAATTTCTGTATCCATTCCTCTGTTGAAGGATATCTGGGTTCTTTCCAGCTTCTGGCTATTATGAATAAGACTGCTATGAATGTAGTGGAGCATGTGTCCTTATTACATGTTGGAGCATCTTCTGGATATATGCCCAGGAGTGGTATAGTTGGGTCCTCAGGTATTCATAAAATTCTTATGTTTGCTCTTGTCATTCTATCCCAGATTTTCTGGATATCCTATGTAAGGAACATTTTAGATTTAACAATTTCTTTGGCCAATGTATCAATATCTTTAATTGTTTATTCTTTGCTTATGAATCTGTCTTCCATCTCTTATGTTGGTGATACTTGCATCTGTAACTTCTGTTCACTTACCCAAGTTTCCTTCTCCAAGATTAGTTCAGTGTTGATTTTCTTTATTGTGCCACCTTCAAGTCTTAAACATTTTTTATTCATTTCCTCCAATTATTGGTTTGTGTGTTCCTGGATTTCTTTAAGGGATGTTTGCACTTCCTTCCTTCTTAAGAGTCTTTGTCATCTCCATAAGATTGGCTTCAAGCTGATTGTCTTGTACTTTAACTGTGCTGGAATAACCAGGACTTTTTGTAGTACAGTAGCTTGCTTGAGCTGTATCATATTGCTCTGGATATTGTTGGTTGTGGTCTTATGCTGGCCTCTATGGAGATGGGTTTGGTGTAATTATTGTTTAGGTACTGATTACTGAGTTTATCTTTATTAGATGGATTTTTTTGTTCTAAATTTTCCCTTGGTTTCTGTTTTATCTCTGGTTTTCTGGCCAGAGTGGCCTGTGGTTCTTGTGACCACTGAGACTTCTTGTCTAATTGGGTATCCTCATTTGGGTTTTGGTTGCCTTCTTGACCTCTGGGTTGTGGGTGCTGGTATTGCCTTTTTGGTTCTGGGGTTCTGGGAGCTGGTGTAACCTCTGGAGTTCTATATATCAGCCTAGCCTATGGGATTCCAGGTACTTGTGTGGCCTCTGAGGCTCCTAGGACCATCTTGGCTTCCTGGTGTTCCTAGACCAGGGTGGCCTCTGGTAGAGCATACATTTTCTCCCAGAGTTGTTTGCTGGAATATGAAGGTAAATGAATAAGTGCTGTAGGGAACAGCTGGAAGGCCTCTAAGGAGGGAGTATTATCTTGTAGTGAGGGATGTCTTACCTACAGTTTCTAGTACCAGTGTGGCCTCCAATAGAGCAGAAGTCTTCTGATGGTGTTGTGGATCAAAATATGGAACTTAGGGAGAGGGTGTTCTTGGAACATCTGGGAGGATTTTCTCCTGTATATTTTTATTTCTAGATATCAATTACTAGTAAATTTGAAAATGCCACTGCATTTTTAACATGTGCTCTGACACATTGACAAGATCAAAGTTGTAGTATTAATAGTATTAGTACTAATAGACTTTTTAATGTCTTTATATGCAGGATAAAATATAAAACATGTCCATTTGGTTAATATGAATAATGGGTAGTTGCACAGGCCTTTAATCTCAGCAATCAGGAAGTCAAGGCAGGGAAAATCACTGTAATTCCAAGGCTGATTTGGTCTACATAATGAGTTCCATGCTAGATAGAGTTACATAATGAGAGTATGTCCTGCCCAAAATTAAAAAAAAAAAAAAAAAACTAAATACTCATCTTTATTATTTTCCATTACCTCCATGATGGGAATGGGTTGGTAGTTTTCTGAGCCTATTAGATTCTAACAAGTCTGTTTCCACTGGAAGCTAAAGGGGACTAAGAAGTGGGAAATGGCACTAATGTCCATCAATGCTTTCATCCCTATACAAAGATTGAATCTGAGCAGTAAATGCCAAAGCCAATATGGAAGTTATCAACACAGGGTCACAGAAGGCCAGTAACTTCTTACTTTCCCAAGATCCTCTGTATTTATACCCTATTTCCAGCACAGTTCCAGGTAGACAAGGCTCCTTTCTCAGGTTGTCACTTCCATAAAACATTCAGGACCTAATGGGAACTCAGGCCAGGAAAGTTTCTTTTTTGTCATCAGAAACACACAAGTGTATAAAAATCCTTCCTATTCCCTTGTGTTCTGTCTCAGTGTTCTGCTGATTTCAGTCAGTGATTTTAATCTATTTTTCAACTGTATAAAGACTGAGGCCAAAGCACTTCAGTGAGATGATCAGATTCAGGCTATTTCCATAGTAAATTGCAAGATGATATCTAGGTAGCCAAAAGCCAGATGTAAGGAAGCCATTTTGTACAAGGAGTTCTTCTGTACTGTAACCAACATGGCTTCTTATAAGAACAACAAGTGATCTAACTTGTCTTGACCCTGGGTTAGCTTTCATTAATCTGCTATTTTATAATATCCTATAAATCTTGAGTTATTGTAGTAGCCAATTCTATTGTATTTCAACAGATGGTTGTTCCTCTCCTTTGAATGCATCTGTATACTTTGTTATCCAATCAGTTTGCAGCATGTTCCTACATACTACTCAGTTTATGAACATTTAAGTTGAGATACAAAACACTATAATGAGCAAAATGATGAATTCATTCTTTTTTTTCTTTCTTTTTTTTTATTAGATATTTTCTTTATTTACATGTAAATTTTTCCTTTCCTAGGTTCCCCTCCAAAAAACAAACAAACAAAAACAACAAGAACAAACCCCTTTTGCCTCCCCCCTCCCCATGCCTGCCACCCCACCCTTTCCACAGAGAGGTGTCTACATGTTAATCCCTGGGCCCTGTCACTGTATTTGCTTTCAAAGCAAAAGGAGCTTAATGACACAGATAAAATTATGGTTACCAACCAGCTAATTCCAGTGAATGGAAATTTTTTCTGAGGTTATGTGAAGTAGTCTCAATTTAAAAGTGATACTGCAGCTGGGCATGTGGCACATGTTTATAATTCCACCAGTCAGAAGCTGAAGGAAGAATATTATTATGAGTTCAAGTCTACCCTGGACTAAATAGCAAGGCCCTATCTTAAAAAAAAAAGGTAAAAACTTTAAAAAGTGTTTATATTTCTTTGTTTGCATAAAGCAGAAATAGGAGCCAGAGAGAGGCTGTATAGCAGGCTTTGAGTATGGAAAATCAGGATGTCTAATCAAGAAATATGAGTGGCTCTAGCATCTAGAAAAGATAAGAATTAAACTCCTGCAGAAGAGATATAACAACACTGACATCTTGATTTCAGCCCAGTGATTATACCAGACTACTGACCCAGAGAACTATAAAAAAAAAAAAAAAAAAAAAAAAAAAAAAAAAAAAGATGGTTGATTAAACCCCTGTTCATGATAACTTTTGACAGAAATAATAAGAAATTTAAGAAGATACCCCTGTGGGATGGGCATTCATTTTTAATGTCCACTGATTTTGACTCTCAACAACCCTGGTAACTGGCTTTATGGAAGCATTTTAGTCATTTAGCAGAAAACAGAGCATTTCAAGCAGCTATGCTCTCCGTATGTGTCTTAGTCAGGATTCCTATTGCTATGATAAAAATGCCATGACCAAAAGCAATCTGAGAAGGAAAGGATTGATTCCATCTTTTACTTCCACTTAATACTTTACCAGTGAGGACAGTTGGGGAAAGAACTCAAGCAGTTTAGGAACCTAGAGGCAGGAACTGAAGCATGGGCTGTAGAGGAACACTGCTTACTGGCTTTTTGCTCCTGGTTTGCTTAGCCTATGTTCTTATACCATCTAGGACTACAGGTCCCAAGGGTGACACCACCACTCAATGGGCTGGGCTTTCCCACATCAACATTCAGTCAAGAACTGTCCAACAGGCTTGCCTACATGTGGCCTGATAGGACCTTTTCTCAATTGACATTGTACTTTTTAGATATTAGCCATCAAGCCTGGGTTTCTTGACCTTCCAACATGTTTATTGCCAGCAGCTATGATCTAGCAAAGGTTAAAATGAACAGCTTACTGTTTGTCTGTCAGATTTCTGGAGGTCGGAGACTTCAACCCTTCCTTAACTACCACCTTACCAGTTCCTGTCAGTTTCATAATTGCTTTTGAATTCCTCTGAAGAGGTTTTTTGTATCATTATATTCTTGCTGGAAATTAATGTTTCCTTATAAATCATATATTTTCTTTATAAATGGACAGTGAAAATTGGTTATAAAACATCAAAGATTTTTGAATTTATAGTTAAAAAATGAAAAATGGATTTCTGAATGACAAACTATTATGGGCATCTTATTTAATAATGAGGTTTTCAATAGTAAATACATCTTCACTACCATCTTTTAAGGTGTGTGTGAAGCGAGAATAAGATAGAGAATGAATGAAATTGAGACAGTTTTCAACCTTGAGCACCAATCCTAATATTTAGCAATGGACCCTCAAAAAAATTACTTAGAGGCTCAAGGCTTTGCAGGTCAACCTGCACAAATGACATGGGTCTTACAGCACAGGGACTTATGCCTTTCACCTCCTTGCTTCCTTGTGTCTTTTTATTTGAAGCCATGATATGATGCAGTGCTTTATCTAGCTGCTCCCCACACACCTATTTACATGACACCCCACCATACCCTCTGTGTTTGTATTTCCTACCTCTGTTTGGGCCTGACAGTCCTTATGCCTCAATGATCCACATACCCTTAAATATGTTTCTTCCTTTTTACTTGCCAGTGGGGTAACAAGTACAGGTAATATTGATCTTCAGTACTCCTGAATAGTATTTCTGTTTTATACTATCCTTCTTGGGTTAAAATCTACTATCTGTCACCCAGACTCAGGCTGTCCCTGGTTGCTTTGTCTCCATCTCTTGTTCCTTTTAATCCATTCTTTCTGTTGGAGGCTTTATAGTATCATGAAGCAATTTCCACATAAAGGATGCAGATCTCAGGAGTTACCTGCTGTTTCCCTCCTCAATTTTCTCATTTCTGAAATGGAGATAACAATTATTTATAATGCATAAATTATTTAGATATGTAAATTATTTCAGAAATGTAAAAGTCTTGTTCCTACATGGAACTATCATGTAGTTATTTACAGGCTCACAATTTATATAATTTTAATGTATTTTTTCTGCATCCCTTATGAGTTTCTTCATGCAAATAAAATGTACACATATAAATACCACTATATAGAGTTACCTATGGAAATTATTACCCCAATTTTCTATTCTTTAGTATAATCTAAGCATTTAAAAATAGAAAAAACCAAATACTCATTTGTACAGAAGCACAAATAATATATCCAAATGTAAAATAGTATAGGTACTGAAAAATTATGAGTATATTTTAAATTTAAATTATTTTAATTTTTTAAAAAAATTTAAAATTAAATTATTTTTAAAAATGAAAAATCTCATAATGTCTTAATAAATTTTCCATGCAGCCATATACAAAACTCTTTTTCATGATTTTTATGATTATCATGTCTACAAAATCTGTGACATGTATTCAGGTATCAGCAATGGAAGTGCCAATGATGAATGAGTTTTTCATTGTTTCAGCAACTTAGGAAAACACTAATATATTTCATTCCCATTAGATCCAGAGCTGGATGATTGCCTCTTTGGATTTTGGTTGGTTGGCCTGTGTGGTTTGGATTCAGCATTACTGCAATAATTGTCTTTCTACTTCTAGCTGAAGCAAGTTTATTCATCATGACATCAGGGTAAATGGAAGTGTTGCTTCTTCACACATTTTGCTTACTTGCGTTACTGTGAGGAAGCATTTTATACCCCTCCCGTCCCCATTCATTAACGCTGCATGGTGTGGTGATTTAGATAGGAGTACTTCCCATAGACTCATGGGTTTGAATACTTGGGCCATAGGGAGTAGCACTACTAGAGCGTGTGGCCTTGTAGGAAGAATGTCACTGTGATGTGTCACATGGGCTTACTAAATATTTGTTTTTATTGTTTAATTATAGCCTATTTTGTGCCTGAGACTAAGTGATTTATTCATTATTACTTTAAAAAAATAAATTTAAATATATTTTATCATATTCTTCTCCTCCCCCAAGTAATTCCAGATCCTTTTTTCCTCCCTACCAATCCAACTTTAAATTTTTTCTTAATACAACTGAAACCCCCTACCTACAAAAGCAAGAAAAAATACCCCCCAGTCACCAGACAGTAATGAAATAAAGGCACGCACACACACACACACACACACACACACACACACACACCAAAATCTGGAGTTCACTATATGTTGGTCAGTTATTGCTGAATGTAAGATCGGTCCTGGAGTGGTAGATATACCCATTGTCACTCTTTTGGGAGATCTTTCCTCTCCTGGCAGGTATAAATGATAAGTCAGTCATGATATGAAATGACAAGTCACTTCACCCTAGTGGCTAGCTTTTTATTTATTCATTTATTCATTCATTTTTAAAAATATAACAAAATAAAATACGAAAAAAAGGAGCATAGTAAAATTGGACAAGACAAATCAACAGAAAGAAAAGCGCTCAAGAGAACCCACTTGCTTGGATGCTCAATAATTCCACAAAATCACTAAACTAGAAGGCATAATAGATGCACAGAGAATGTGACTCAGATCCATCCATGTCCTGTACATACTACCTCAATTTCTGTGAGTTCATATGAGCTTTAGCCATGTTGATTTACAGGGCCTTGTTTTCTTGGTGTCCTCTATTCCTTCTGTTTCCTATAATCTTTCTACATCCTAATTAATCCCTGAGGAGAGAAATTTGATTGAGATATCCCATTTAGTGCTGAGTGCTCCAAGTGTTCTCTCTCTCTCTCTCTCTCTCTCTCTCTCTCTCTCTCTCTCCATAATATCTGTCTATGAGTTTCTGTATTTTTTTCCCATTTGCTACAGTAGCAAGTTTCTCTGATGATGGCTGAGCAAGGCACTGATCTACAACCGTAGCAGAATGTCATTAGGGGTCTTTTTTATCACTTTCTTTCTTTCCTTCTTTCTTTTTTTTTAAGACCAGTATTTTACCCTAGGTCCCTGGGCTAGCTACAAACTGAGTAATTTATGCACAACAACTAAGAAAGTACAAAGTTAGAGAGCCTACAATTAGCCAAGGACATTTTACTCTTTTTCATTGATGTTAGAAGGCAGAATGGTTTGAATAGCAAGAAGTAAAATGAGAGATACCAAACTCATCTATGTCAGGAATTCCTTCACATGGTCATTAAATCATGCCAGTTAAAAAACTCATTAATCTGATGATATAAGCAATTGATAAAAGTTCCATTTTCCATCCTTGTTCCACTAAATATTGTCTCCAAGATGTCAACTCTAGGGGATATATTCACATCATAACACCTACACCAGCTTGATTTCTAAGCATCCCCTTTTCTCTATCATCTTATGCTTCATTCAGCATCAGTGGCTGATGTGCGCTATTTTAGAGTATATAGGATGACTTCATGCTTTATGCCTTGGTTGTTTTGTGTTCTCTTCTAGGACTACATCATTTTCCTACTCTTTATCCAACATTTTCCTGTTTATTCATAAAGAAATTGCCTTCAATTCTCCTAGGGCTTCCTTCTATAACTCCTTTGCCTACTACATTGTTAACTTTGTGTGTGTGTGTGTGTGTGTGTGTGTGTGTGTGTGTGTGTGTGTTGGCTGTTGAGAATATCCTTCCAAAGAGTCTAATCATGTTACTATAGAGACAGTGGTGTTCACATCACGATTCGCAATAGCAAATTATGGAATAAGCCTAGGAGCTCACCAAGGGATAAATGGATAAAGAAAATGTGGAAAATACACTATGGAGTTTTAGCAATAAAGAATTGGATTATGATATTTCAATGAAAATGCATGTTGCTAAAGATTATCATGTTGAGTGCAATAAACCCAGTGCAGGAAGACAAACATCACAAGTTTTCTTTTGTAGACTCCAGTTAGGTCAAGAAAAAAAAAGAAAGAAACACATGAAAGTAAACAGAAAACTACTCTGGATATGGGAAGGATACAAGAGAGAACAGTGGTGTGGATACAATTGGGTACATTCTGTGCTTGTATGGAAATAATGCAAAGAAACACTGACTTGGTGCAACTTAAATGTGCTCATGAAAGGTATACTAGCCTTTTTCCAAAATGCCTATGTTAGTGGGCAATACCCCTCAAGAGACATGCAGGCAGTGCTTTATCCAATGGCAAGTTTCATCATTCGTGGTAGATTTTTTTTTAAATTAACAATGGGGACATTTAGGAGCTTTTATAGATTTTCCACATTAGCCCATCATACTGAGATGCTATCCACACAGTTCTTATGGCACAGCTTCCATTTAGGATGAAAGCACTTGAGCAAATGATACATGTTTCCACCTCAAAGAAGAGCAAAGCGGGCTTTATTACACCATACGCTGTTCTCATTCTAAAGAAAATGAGGAAGAAGTTTGCCTTTAAGTTGGATAGGAACACAGTTTTTATGTTTGAGTGTCTACAACCTTGCACAGAGCTGGACACAACACATTTAGAATTGCTGGTTTATTCTTTCAGAAACAATCAATCAGTTCCTACTCACTACTATCTGTAGCCAAAGGTTTCTTATTATAAGATGCTGGTCAGTACACATTTAAAGATGGAAAGGCCTGGGGCTTTGACCTCATTCAATCCTATTTTATCAGGTAGTTAAAGTATTAAGTGTACATCCCCAGGCTATCTCAGTTGACAGGGAAATATTATAGCAGTTGAAGATAACTCAGGGATGCTTTGTCATAAAGGGGGCATAATATAGGAAGGAAGTGTCATGGCCAGAAATGTCTCACAGGGAGGCATGTGACGGTTCATCCCATGTCATGACCTGTTTATCTCAGGTTGTTCCCGTTGGTCTCATTGGAGTCTAAGTTTTTACCTCTGAAAAGAAGGTAATTAAAGCCCAAGGTGACTGAGTATATTATTTTTTAGTGATAATATAAGGAGAGGAATTACTAGACTTAAGGTTTCACAGGTACACACATTAATGAGCAATATTGTAGTTCAAAATAACAGATGATAAAAATACTATTTCATTCTACTGAGAACATGCTGGAAAACAGGACTTTAAACATTACAATCATCTATGAGCTCTGGCAGGGTCCCCGGGAAATGTGGTCTACCTGGAATAATAAGAGACCTAAAACCAAATTTTCTGACTGTTAAAGACATACCTAAGTTATTTTTATGAAAGGTTCGTATTTTGCAACTTAAAACATTCAATTAAAATGTCTTTGTCAGAAGGAAGCTTTAGATTGACTTTTTTTTTTTTTTTAAGAGAGTCCACTTAAGCAGATTATGTATAATACAAGACTAAAACAAGGTCTGGCTTCTAATGACTTGGTGTCAAATTTGAGAGATACAGCTATTTGATAAATGATTGTTGACTCCATTTTGAATTGCCCAAGTTTTGTAACTGGCAACACATGCTGACACAATCAAGACTTACGTTTCCTCACTCAGTGACTCAAGCAGTCTTTTTTAGGCACTTAACAACACATCCAGAATTATGTCATGATGTAAGTCCTGCAAAGAAATCTCATCTTAGCCAGATTTTCAGCTTTCTTAATGACTAGGTCAATGCTAATAAATTGGCACACCAAAACTTATCAGTTCTATCAGTAGAGAAAGAAAGTATTATGTTTGATTAAGATCTACATTAGGTTTTATATATAAGGAAATGGTCTGTATTTGAGTCACTAGTAGATGAGAAAGACTATACTAATATGCTAAAATATTTAACTGCACATAAAATTAACATTTATCCATCATACAAATGGGACATGAATTTCTAGGAAAGTGAACATTTAGATATTTTTAGATATGTGTTCACTTCATACTGGTTACTGTAGCTAGGAGACATGGGTTGTCACTTATAACTACTTCTATATTCCAT
This sequence comes from Montemys delectorum, assembly GCA_019843815.1. NCBI lineage: Eukaryota > Metazoa > Chordata > Mammalia > Rodentia > Muridae > Montemys > Montemys delectorum. The sequence goes on from JADRCD010232358.1 coordinate 14,861, forward strand.
AGAATAAAATTCTCTGTTGCCATTAAAGATATTAGGGTTTTTCTTTCTTTACATAGAAAATATGAAGTAGAAACTCTTTTGTAAGGCCAAAGGTGAACACATGTTTGCCCCCATAGTTACCTAATGAAGTTACTCATCATTATACACATGGCCTGTTGCGAAATGCAGATCTGGATTGTCAGAACCAAGGAACAAATTGTGCATAGTCACTGGTATCTCTCTCTGACATATGGAGTTTATACTATATCATATTTGAAGGAGCTCAGAAGTGCCTCTTTTGGGGTCACATTGTCTTGGGATGGGATGTGGCCCCTACTGCAAAGAATTGTTTCTTTGTTGTTGAGAGTTCATGGTGTTGAACCTGTTTGTGTCTTCAGCAGTTCCCAGCCCTGGATTTAGCAAATTAAATATTTAAAAGCAGAGCCTTTTTCACAAAACTGGGTACTGGTGTGTGTGTGTGTGTGTGTGTGTGTGTGTGTGTGTGTTGTGTGTGTGTTGTGTGTGTGTGTGTCTGTGTGTCTGTGTGTGTGTGTGCGTGTGTATGTGTATGTGTGTGTCTCTGTGTGTGTTGTGTGTGTGTATGTGTGTGTCTGTGTGTGTCTGTGTGTGTGTATGTGTGTGTGT
>JADRCD010232358.1:20005-53432 GCA_019843815.1 Montemys delectorum
TTGTCCTTTTTCCCTTACTGCTTTTAGTATTCTTTCTTTGTTTAGTGCATTTGGTGTTTTGACTATTATGTGGCGGGAGGAATTTCTTTTCTGGTCCAGCCTATTTGGAGTTCTATAGGCTTCTTGTATGTTCATGGGACATCTCTTTCTTTAGGTCAGGGAAGTTTGCTTCTATAATTTTGTTGGAGATATTTACTGGCCCTTTAAGTTGGAGGTCTTCACTCTCTTCTATACCTATTACCCTTAGGTTTGGCCTTCTCATTTCGTCCTGGATTTCCTGGATGTTTTGGGTTAAGGTCATTTTGCATTTTGCATTTTCTTTGGCTGTTCTGTCAATGTTGTCTATGTTATCTTCTGCCCCTGAGATTCTCTCTTCTATCTCTTGTATTCTGTTGGTGATGCTTGCATCTATGTTTCCTGACTTCTTTCCTAAGATTTCTAACTCCAGAGTTGTCTCTTTTTGTGATTTCTTTATTGTTTCTACTTCCATTTTTAGGTCCTTGATGGTTTTACTCAATTACTTCACCTGTTTGTTTGTGTTTTCCAGTAATTCCTTAAGGGATTTTTTGAGTTTGTTCTTTAAGTGTTTCTACTTGTTTACTTGTGATCTCCTGTAATTCTTTATGGGATTTTTTTTTTGTTTCCTCTTTAAGGGCTTGTACCTCTTTACCTGTGTTCTCCTGTATTTCTTTGAGGGAGTTATTCATGTCCTTCTTAAGTTCCTCTATCAGCATTGTGAGATATGATTTTAGATCCAAATCTTGCTTTTCTGGTATTTTGGGATATCCTGGACTTCCTGAGCTGGGAGTACTAGGTTCTGATGAAGCCAAGCAGTCTTGGTTTCTGTTGGTAGGATTCTTGCGTTTGCCTTTTTCCATCTCTTGATCTCTGATGTTAGATGTTCTTGATGTCTCTGACTAGAGCTTGTCCTGTCCCTGCTGCCCTGCGACTTCCCTGTGACTAGTGGGGCCTGTGCCTCTCTGCTGGCCCCGCCTTAGAAAGTCACTGGAGAGAAAATGGTAGATCTCTCTAGAGTCCCTGGGTTATGCACTCCCCAGAGGCAGGTCCTCCGCTTACAGGGAAGGGGCAGAGAGGGTTGCTGATCCACCTCTGTCACTCTGAAGCTGAGAGGATCCTATCCCTGCTGCCCTGTGGCTCCCCTGCTTGACTCTTGAGGCCTGTGCCTCCTGGCTGGTTTAGCCTTAGAAAGTCACCAGAGAGAAAATGAAAAAGTGTCTTGAATATTAAGTGTTTGATAGAGTGTTTATTATCTTTTAACAACTTTTCTCCATATTACACTAATAAACTAGGTCTTCCAGCCCTAACCAGTGGAAAGCTGCTTCTGTATTCTGTCATGTTTTGTCTTCACACAGTGTCATACCTAGGTTCATGTCTTGTGGCAGAGGAGAGAGCTCTGAGCTGGTCATGAGTACTAGCGCTCTGAATTCTTGGCTGTGATGTTACTAATGAGTTCTGCAAATCTAACATGACCTACAAAAAAGTCAAAATCAGGAGACAGAAAATTTGTTGCCCCTCCCTCAGTCATGACTTTACAGATATGAAAGGATCCATTCCTGTGTTCCCTCTCTTGCTTCTTGATCATTACTGAGTCTCAACTGCTTTAGCCTTTCCCAGAGACAATCCTTCCCCAGAGCACATATTTCCTCATGCTAAATCTTTCCATCTTGTCAGTGGGATGGAATAAAGTAGCACAGATTTGCCTGCGTGCCGGGGAGACATGAGAAATCATGAGAACCTGTTTGTCTTCCTTGAAGAATTAGACAAGAGGCAAGCATGGATCTGGCAGGCCATGCTGGAAGTTGTGAAATTGGACAGTGAGTGGAAAAATAGATTATGGACTTGTAATGGAAGAGAAAAAATGAGACAGGCTAATCTTCCTGGGCTGAGTGAACTACACTTTTGTAAGGCAATCCTTGCTCGGCCTGCTCAGAGTGAGCTAGTGCATGCTGGATGCCTGTGCTGACTTGTAGGACTTCTCAAAATCCTTCCATTAAGAAAGTCTCCCAGCTTATTGAGAGGGATATTAGTTTGCTTAGATGACAAATATTATCTCTCATTTGTGGATTTCTACCAGTTAATGGGTTTGCTGTGCTGCTAGTCACCAGAGAATGATCTGCGGTCTAGATATGATTTACTTTAAAATCTGGTGCCTTGGTTTATTGTGAAGATTGGAGGAATGTGCTTTAATTGTAAATATCACTGTCACAAAAGCTTGAAGCAGAGCATTTATTTTTATATCTCTATTTAGAGGGTTACATGGATATATATATATATATATATATATATATATATATATATATATATATTTGCTAGCTAGGTCTTTGTCTTGGATGGGCAGCCACCATGCAGAATGGATGAAATGATGTCATCAAATGTTGTAGGAAGTCTCTCACTCTTGCTCTTTTTAGTTATTATTTGTGTTGTTTGCACTGATATCATTACAATAAAATTATATGAATGTTCATAATAATTCTCTTCAGTGAGAGCTATAAATTTTGAGAAGGATTTCACAGAGAGTTTTATCATGTCTTATCTAATGCTAGTGTGCCCAGTCCTCCTGGAAAACCTTGAGTACAGCCATTTGAATATAGCATTATTATGACAATGTGCACAGTCAACCATATCATAATGAAAATACATGGGTTATAAAATTTTGTAATTGAATCAAATACCAGTTCAGATGAACTGAATTATCTTCTATTGGGTATTAAGAAAAACTCATGAGTCTGAAGGTGCACTGCAAAGACCATTAATGGCATATCATAGTTTAGCATTTGTTGGCTATTCGTTTGAGATTATTTTGTAGGCACGGGTGCATAGAGTGGTATGTGAGTATTCTTGCCTTAGAAGCAGCATTGGTAGAATGGATATACAAGTCTTTTTTAAGGAAAATGAATATTCAGTTTAGCAGTGCTGAGGCTACTTCCTCAGGAGTTATTTTCTAGAGTATATTTGTGCAAAATATCATGCATTTTTTTGTAATTATTTCTGTCTCCTCAGCCTTTCTTGAGCAAAAACAGGGATTACTTTTGCTTTCAAATATTGAGCAGGTAGCTGGCAAACTTCCTACAGTAGTAGTGACAAATGACACGATGTCTGTTCATAGGAATGCAAGATGGTTGATTAGTGTATTGAATAGAAATTATTTGGACTTAGTGTGCTATTGGCACGTCTTCTGTGAAAACGTCCAAGTTCTTATCTTCTCAAGGAGCAAATTTGTAATTCCATGAACATAACCTAAGTGTTAGATATCTTCCCTGATTAAAGTAGCTTCTGACATTGCACTAGGGCTTATGCTTCATTGTCAAAGAATCATCTGGGTTTTCAAAATCATCCTTGGACAAACTGTTCAATTTTGTCATTGTTCTCTCACCCCTGTTTCTTTCTTTCCTCTTCTCTCAGTCCCTTTCTTCATTTGTTCTTCTCTCCTTCTCTGTATGTCTTACCATGACCTAGATAAGTTACCATCAGAATCTCTTTGCATGCCTCTGGGGTACTATAAGGAGTTTCCTCTGACGACTGTCCCACAAAACCATAGAGCCCTTTCTTCTATGAACCTTTACTTCATAGTCCATATCTCCTATGATCCCCTCCTATTTTCTACTCTTCTTCCTTTTACCTTCCTAGAAAACACTCAGAAATCTATATTAGTAGGTGTTGATACACATTCAGGAAACAAATGTGTAAATGCCCAGGTCATTTTAAAGCTTTAGCTTCAGTTACAAGACGCTCTTCTCTCTTAGCCTCTGTGACATCACCTTAAACTGGAATTGTTGGTTTTTGTAGAGTGCAAGCATATCGAATTTATGACCAATTATGAAGCCAAATATGATGCAGTGCTACATGCTCTGACAACCTCAGGTCAGGAGTCCCAAGCAGACACTCATGTAATGGGATTCCTGTTCTAGGCTGGGCATATTGGTCACACTTTTCTGTGCGACTGTGAAATGCATTCCACTCCGGTCCATGTTTCAGGCCGTCATGCATGTGATTCAGAATTTCTCCAGTAATTTATGTTAGCTTCCCACATGACATGTCAAAATTATAAAGTTTTAAAAACAAATAATAAATTAACATAACTTATAACTAGCTGATGTAAACAGTATTTAATAAAAAGACTGTTTTTTTTAAATAGAGATTTTATTATTATTTTCTTAAGTGTTCTTTTTTCTGTTTCATGATTCAATAAAAGATCTTGAAAATTGCTTTAATTTTATATTGACTACCTCCAGTCTCTCCAAGCCCTTCAGCCTTCACATCTGGATTTGTGCTTACCAAATATCTCAGTTTGGCTTTGACTGAATTTTTTCTGACTAGGCCAAGATCCTTAATTTCAGAGAAGAATAGCTCAGGGTGCAGAGTTTCCCATCAAACAACACCAGAGAAGCTGTCACCATGCCCTCTTACTATAAATTGCCTGAACACTTGACCTAGATGATATGCACTAGATTTCTTATGTCCCCCAAAACACATTTTCTTCCCTTTTCAATCTATATTCTTGGTGACAGAAATCACTAGATACAGCTTATACTTAAGGGAAGAAGATTAAAATTCAGGTGATTTATGGACATACATTATAACCATTATAGAAATGGGTCCTGTTTTGAAGGTGGTATCATGAGGCTGTGTATCTTTGCTTAATGCAATGTTTCACTGCTAATTTTAAGGCTTACCAACATTTTTGCAGTAAATATTGTCATAATTAATTTTTTTTGGTTCTTTTGAGACAGGGTTTCTCTGTATAGCGCTGGCTGTTCCGGAACTCACTTTGTAGACCAGGATGGCCTCAAACTCAGAAATCCACCTGCCTCTGCCTCCCAAGTGCTGGGATTAAAGGCATGCACCACCACCACCCATCTTGCCATAATTATTTAAAGCATATTGTCTCTTTTACATTTGTTGATTAGAATAGAACTCTTACGTAAAGGACATGCATTCTTTCCCTTTCATTTGTTGATTTGCTCATTTATTTTTATCTGCATACCTTGTATTTATTTAGTTTTTAGAATTCACCAATATCATGGAGTAGTTTACAATAGACTGCATTTATAATTTAGTCGTATAAAATTATGACAGAGATGAAGATTTCCTGTCACTTGGTATTTTATTGTACTCATCTGTGTTTAGATGTGCTTTAATGTTTAAAAATTATTGTCTCATAGTTGCCTATAGGATTGAACACAGTAACATGCTGTACCACTCTGTAGCCTAGAACAAAACTACACCACATAACCTACCTGTATGGTACAGTAGACTGTCCATGTTTGTAGATGTACATTCTATATCAGTGCAAGAACAGAATGGCCCATAGATACATTTATTGGGATGCATCATATCCCAATCTTACTATTTATTTTATTGCTAAAATTGTTCTAGTTTTGGCCATAGGATTATTTTTATAAATAGCAGCCTTTCACTTTTGGCCTCTTGCAACAATTAGAAAATATATGAATTCTTAGCCATCCCTCAGTAAACACAGGGAATTTATTCCACATACCATGTGGATGCCTGAACACATAGATGTTCAAATCCCGTAAATGGCATACTTTACAAGACCTCCTGCAAACTCTCTAGTGTACTTATTTGCCTAATAGTGTATGTAAATGCTATATAATGCTAATATGTAATGTTATCACAATGTATTGTTTAGGGAATAGTTACAAGAAGTAAAAAAGTCTGTACAACTGTTTTCCAAATGTCAATCATGATTGAGTCAGTTCAACTCTGTGTTAATGCATGGTCATAAACATATCTATATTTCTGGCTTCATCAAAAGCTACTTTTTGTAATTTTTTAGAAATTATTACTGTGGACTCTACTCTGTTTCAGATATATTTATTCCTGTATTTTTACCAGTACCACATATCTTTGATTATTATAGATGTACAGGACTCTGTAAAATTATGTGATCTGAGTGCTTCATCTTTATTTTTCTTTAAAAGTATTAGTTCAGCTCTCCTTTGTCTTTCATATAAACTTAAAACCAACTTGTAAATATTGCTAGGATTTAATTGGGATTCTATAGAATCTTTAGATCAACTTAGAAATTAGAAAGCAAATTGGATGTTATCAATAATTACCTCTTTATCCAAGATCATAGCACCTAACCATTTGTTCTGAACCATTTTCATGAGCACTGTGTGCTTTGAGTGGGTAGATAATTCATATGCTTCTTTTTTGCTCCTGCAGACTTTTATGCTTGCTCTTAGCTATTTAGAATGGGGCCCTGTTCTCCATTCAATCTAGTTGCTCTTTGCTGGCATCTAGAAATAAAATTCATGTTAAGATATTCACCTTATAATATGTGGCATTACAAAAGCCTCTCATCAGGCATAAATAGATGAAGGAAGCCATTAGAGAAGAGACTTCTTTTTCCAATTGATGTTTAACAGAATCCAGTCTCAAGACATCAAGGGTATTCACAGAATGTTTTCATTTTCAATGAGTTTTTAGAGTTTGTGTCTTTCAGAAATTGATTGATTGCATCCAGGTTGTCCAATTTCTGAAGACGGAGTTGCTCAGATTATCCCATTCTATTATTAGGCTTTTAATGTCTATAAAATCAATACATGTTTCCTTTTTCATTTACAATGTTAGAAGTTGTGTTTCCTGTCATTTTTCTTGTTCAAACTTTATTTTTACTTTTTTTGTGTGTTATGGATTTGAAAAATTATCTAATCTTGATTTCTACTCTAATATTTATTGCTATCTTTCTTCTGTATACTTTCCATTTATGTTGATATTTTTGTCTGATTTCTTAGTTGAAAGTGCAGTTTAAGAATTTCAGCACACTTTTCTACTTGAAAGTAAACTTCCTCTAACTCCTTCATTGGGGACCGTGTACTCAGTTCAATGAATGGCTGTGAGCCTCTACATCCAATGAAGGGGTTAGAGAAAGGTTCTATGGAGCTGAAGGGTTTGCAGCCCCTTAGGACGAACAACAATTACTAACTAGTACCCTCAGAGCTCCCAGGGACCCAACCACCAATCAAGGACTATACATGGTGGGACTGAATGTTCTGGCAGCATGTGTATAGTAGAGGATCGCAAATTCGATCATCAATAGGAGGAAAGGACCTCGGCCTTGTGAAGGTTTTGTGCCCCAGTGTAGGGGAATGCCAGGGCCAATAAGTGGGAGAGGGTGAAGTGACAGGCATGGGGAGGGGGTAGGCAAAAAGGGTTTGTTCTTATTGTTTTTGTTTGTATGTTTGTTTGTTGGAGGGGAACCTGTGAAAGGAGAAATTTACATGTAAATAAAGAAAATACCTAATTTAAAAAAAAGAAAGAAAGAAAGTAGACTTCCATGCTTCCGACCCATCTGTACTTTCTACTTTTATTCCACCCTAAAAATTTTATGTTAGATTTTCATTTTTATTCAGTTCAAAACACATTCAACTTTTTCTTGAAATGTTCTCCTTGGTCCACTGCTTATTTACAAGTGAGAATTTTCTGTATTTTTATTGTTGGTTTAGAGTTTAATTCTATTATGATCTGAGACACACATTGCCATCGCTTTCATCTTCTTCTCTTCCTCCTCCTTCTTCTTCTAATTTGGCAAGTTGTATTTGTGCTGCGAACCTTATTTTGATATGGCTCCGCTCTGAGTACACTTAGACGAATGTTTGCTCTACCGCTGTTAGGTTCTGTAAATGTTGCCTTGGTTCAGTCATAGAGCTTGTTGTTCATGTCATCTTTTTCATTCTATATCCCTGCCCACTTATTTCATCACGCAAGAGAGGAAGGTTGATGCCTTCAAGTAGAACTGCATATTTGTTTATTACTCTTTACCATTCTATGTATTGTGAATGTGAATATCTATGCAGGGTGCACATATTTCATATATTAGCTTATCCATCTGTCTATCTATTTAACTATTTACTATTTATCTATCTATCCATCTATTTATGTATCTATACATCTTTCCTATCCTTCCATCCCCCCTACACACACATACACACACTCCAGTCAACTCCTCTACTGTCTGTCTTCAGAAAAGGGGAGACCTTCTATGGATATCAATCAGCCATGACATATCAAGTTGCAGTAAGACTAGGTACAGCCTCTCCTATCAATGCTAACAGGGCAACCCAGTGTGTGGAGAAGAATCCCAAAAGTAGACAAAAGTGTCAGAGACACCACCCTCTTCCCCTTTTAGGAGTCTCATAAGAAGACTAAGCTTCACAACTGTTACATATGTGCAGAGGGCCTAGGGCAGTCCCATGTAGGCTTCCTGGTTTGTGGTTCAGCCTCTGTGAGTGCCTATGAGCCAGAGGTAATTGATTTTGTGGGTTTTTTTGTGCTGTCTTTGACTCTCTGGGCCCTTCAATCCTTCCTCTGACTCTTCTGCAATATTACCCAAGCGCTACGTAATTGATTGTGGATCTCTGCATCCTAATGTTTGGCTATGGGTCTCTGCATCTGTTTCTATCAGTTGCTGTGTGAAGCCTCTCTGATGATAATTGGGCTAGGCACCAATCTATACATACAGCAGAATATAATTAGGATTTGTTTCATTGACTTAGGGAGAGCAGACTTATATGGTTATATGCTAGGTCACTGGGCTTTGCATATAGGCCAGCATGCACATGTTTAAGATAGTACTTTTGATTCCCTCCACAAGCCAGCTTCACGGAAGAGTCTCAGGATTCTCACCAAACTACAGAGTGCCTGAAGGAGTACAGTGTGTAGAAGGAGAGCCTAGGAAAGATTATGGATATTCCTTCCTTCCATCGCCATGACTTTACTTTCAACTCTAGCCCATATTTCATATGAACAAATTTAATACAAAAGAATGTAGCTAAATGTTACTAGCTTTAGAGTAAATGTAAGCAGCTGCTAGGTTCTACTACTCCCTCTTCACATTGGTACCTTTCCTTTCCCAGACTTTCCTTGTTCATGGCTTCTAACTCCAATCTTCCTGCTACTTAAAAGAAGGGGCTAACTCACTGCTTCTGCAGTCTTTTCCCATTGGATGGCTAGCATGTGTGTTTTGTGTATCTTTAAGTTCAAATCTGACATTAGAAATGTTTAGAGATTTTTCTTTTAGGGGAGAATTTTAGGGAATTGAAACTTCAGATGTTTTGTTCATATTTTGCCTTTCATCTGAGAGCGTGTGAGTATGAGTGCATATATGTGTGTGTGAGTATGAATGAGTGTGAGTGTGTGAGAGAGAAAAAGAGACAGACAGAGACACAGAGAGACAGAGACAGAAAGATAGACAGACAGTGGGAGATAGGGAGACAGATAGAGGGACACAAAGAGAGTCAGAAAGAGGGACAATGACAGAGTTGGAGAGAGAAAGAGAGAGGGGTAGATCAAGAGTATGTATTGTGTATGTGTGAGAGAAAGAGAGTAAGAGAAAGAGAGGCAGAGGTAGACAGAAGGACAGAAACAGACAGGCAGAGACTGACAGAGAGACAGAGATAGACCAAAAAACATACAGAAAGAGAGGAGGCATCGTGTGTGTGTGTGTGTGTGTGTGTGTGTGTGTGTGTAGTTCTTAAGCTGTATTATAATTTGGATTACTCTGTTGCAGGAATCACTATTGCCTGATAGTCTCCTCTGGCTGAGTCTTATTTATAGATTTGTGATTTTTTTAATCATTAATTTTCACAGGGGAAATGCATGTTCTTTTGTCCATTTCTTCCAGGCTAATGTATATCTCTATGTTCTGTATCCTATGTATGTACAGTTGCACCATGAAGGGGAATCTCCAGGCCATGCTGCTTCACTTCTGAGTATTGGTTAAATAAAGGAAGATACTCTCAGGGCTGATAGGGGCACAGCTCAGGGAGCTTACACTCTCTAAAGAATTGTTTCTCCAATATTAACTGTACTTTGAATGGCTTCTAGTCCAGGGTGTGTTGTGCTTAGGTTTTAGCAGTACAACTTCTTTTTTATTCCTAAATAATTACTCTCCATATCATCCTGGAAAGCAATTGAAGGACTACTGAACTCCAAGAGGTTTGAGTAACCAATCCTAACATACCCTGTAACAAGTGCCACCAATACTCGTATTTCATTAAGTTTTTGTGACTTATAAAACAAGAAGACAGTAAAAACACAGCATTGAGCTATTAACTGCCCTGATACATACTAACATTAAGCAACAAAATATCTTTGCTTGGTTGAAAAAGTGTGCAATATCTAAAGAGTATACTTTATTGCTTGAGGCAATCTGATTTAAAAAAAAAAAAACAACACAGTGCATCTATTACACTGAAAACACCATGGCTACATTTTTTTAGTATTCATAAGTTAGAACTTAGAAATGTTGCTTCTGCCTGCTGGCACCAAGGCAGTGATTCCCAGTGGTAAGTGATTATTTAAAAAAATAAACTATGTATATATAAACTCACTCACTCACTCTCTTCTCCCCTCTCTCTTCCTTTCTCTCTCTCTCTCCCCCCTCCGTGTGAGTGTGTGTATATGTGTGCATGTGTGTGTGTGTGTGTAATACAAATAACTCCTTTATACATCTAGTGTACCTATCCTCGTGAAACTTCTCTTTGTATCCTCTGGGATCTCTAATGGATGTAGAAAGAAAACAACCACAAGTCGAATGACCTTTTAATATTAGTAAACTAATTCAGAAGCTAATGAAAGGCCATTTAGTTAATATCTCCATTAATGCGATATTTAAAATAATAAGAATGGAATGCCATCAATTTTGTATGAGAAGATGTTGTAAATAGTATTATTTGGAATTCAGGACCATCTGGAATCCTAAGTGTTTGCTGCCACTTTCTGTGGTTAGGCACAGAAGAAAAGGCACTCAATTAAATTTATAATTCTGAGCCAGGCTTGGTGGCACACATCTTTAATACCATACAAGAGGTATTACATACAAGAGGCAGAAGCAGGTGGGTCTCTGTAAGTAGAAAGCCTAGCTGGATATTCATATGCAGCCAGGGCTACGTAGGTCTTGTTTCAGAAAACAAACACAAAGTAATACTAATAATAAACTAAAACATGTAATTCTAGGGGAAAATTACATGGTTCATGACCATAGCTCAGTGATTTTATCCCTCACTATTTAATGGATAATGGATGATGGAAATCTCAAAGAAGTGTATCCACCCATAGTCTTAACCATTTCTACAAACTCTCTGGCCTTCATGAAGCCAGCTCATTGCTAAGTCACTGTGACTTACTTAGGATTAGAAAATTCAATGGTCGAAACCCAAACAGGAAAAGAAAATAATTACTAAAAATTTGGGTGCTATAACTTGGATCTTGAGTACCCCCTTGTATTAAAGCATTGGTACGTAACATGTTGTGTAATTTAGGGGTGATAAAAAAAAGTATGAGACTAGGAGCCACGTGGAAGCTGTCATTAGAGGCACATCCTTGAAAGGAATGTTACAACCCCAGTCCATTCTCCTCTTTCATGTCTTTGGTGGAATGGGTGAACAGATTTTGTTTGACCATGTACTGCCTGCCACAATGTACCACAACAAAATAATCAGGTGTGGAACATGAAACACTGAGCCAAGACGTGCCTTCATTCATTTTGAGATGATTACTTCAGGCATTTAGTCTCAGAGGTGAAAAGCTGACTAACATATATGGCAGTTGTTAAACTTATATTTACATTGTAATTAAGTTCCAGACATTCAGTGTACTCCAAAGAATGTAAAGAAGGCAGAAAGGAAGCCCAATAATATAATGGCTCAATTCTACCTGGTGATAGAGTGAGTCACTTTGGAACATAATGCGAAGGGTCAGTTTAAGTACAGAGTTGACCTGAATAATAAAACCGCCAATAGGTGTTTTCCTGCAGGACAAGGCAATGATAGTTTGTAATTCTCTTATGATTCCTTGCAGACTCACCCACTACCACTATGATATTAAAGTGTTAATTAAGCCACATAAATAGTAAAAATCAGTTAGAACTGAAAATAAGATTTGGTTTTAAAAATCAATATAGGGCTGATCCCTGTGACCAGGAAGGCACTCTATGAAGACTTTTGTGTTGTTTATATATTTATGTTTCACCGTTAGTTGTGTTAGTTGTGTGTTAGACTATATAATATAGTCTGCTTTTCTTGAAGAAAAATTTTATCCCCACATTAACATAATACTAACAACAATAATGAAATAACAAATTATTATATTGGTAATCAGTAATCATGTATTCACCAAATAAGTGGCCAGTATCTAGGGAATAAGCGATTATGTGAGCTATTACTAAAGAAATAACAGTGAAAGATAAATCTATTAGCTCTGTTTTTTCCTTTTAGTGAAAATAACCTTTTTCTCAAACAATATGTCTTGATTATGACTTCCTTTCCCTCTACTCATCTCAGTTCCTCCCTACCTCCCCTCCCATCTGGATCCATTCCCTTCCCATCTCGCAGAAAAGAAAGAGGCTTCTAACAGATAATGAAATGATATGATATGATCAAATTGCAAACATTGGAATAGAAGATAACAGGAAGCAAAGAGCCTGAGAAAAGTGACATGAAACAAATATAGATACAGAGGCCCAGTTGATGGCACACTCGGGAATCCCATAAAAACAGTAAACTGGAAGCCACGATACATATGCAAAAGCCTCTAGGGTAAAAAGATAGGTGATAAATTTTAAGAAAATTACTGGCACTACATTATGAGGCAAGAAATCTCCAAAAATGCCATGAAGTTTGTTTTCTGTTGAGTATGTAGTTTGGACATGCAACCTACCTTTAAAAGTACTTAGCCTATCCTGTGAGACTCCCTTGGAGAAAACTAAAATTTTCATTTGCAAGTAGTTATCAAATGAAGACAGCTTCTGGGTTAGCGGTGGGGCATGCATCCTCACACTTCTCCTTTAAGCATTAGGAGCCCTTATAGTTCTGACATGTGCATGCCCCTTCAGTCTCTGAGTTCACCAGTTTTGGTCATATTGACTTAGATGACTTGTTCTCTTGGTGTCCTTCATTACCTGTTTCTTATAGTCTTTCCAATCCTTTTCTTTAGGGTTTCCTGAACCCTGAGGGGACAGATCTGAAAGAGACATCCTGTTTAAGGCTAGACATTCCAAAGTCTCTCACTCTCTGCATAATGTCTCACTGCGGGTCTCTTTACTCGTTCCCATATTCAGCAGGAGGAAACTTTTTGGATGGTGGCTGAGCAAGGCATTCTTCAATGAGTATAGCAGAATGTCATTAGGAGATATTTTATTGATTTTTTGTTTTGTTTTCATATCATTAGTATTTGGTTTTACACTAGGTCCTTACTTTATATATTCATAGGTTTGGCCTTAAGTCAAATAAGGTATTGATTGGTTATTCTAATAAGAGTGTGTCACCATTGCATTAGCACATCTTGCAGGCTGTACACTCTTGTTGACCCACAGTTTGTGTCTAGATTGGCATTTATATTTCTCTTTCTGTAGCATGCAGATACCTTTCTATACCAAATATGCTAGAATATAGTAGAAGTGAATGTTCTATGTAGGCACAAGCTTGAATTTTCCATGTTCAGTGAGATAGGTAGATGTTGTGTTCAGCAATCGAATCTTGTCATCACTTTGCGGAGAGCAATCTATGGTCTTGACAAGAGTCTGGGTGCATATTTCAGACCTTTATTGGAACACCTTAAGCAAACAACCCAGTTAGATATAATCCATTCCCAGTTATGCTAATCAGTGTTCTTTAGAGTCATGGAACTTATAGAACGAAAGTAACTTACTGGAATGACTTATAGGCTGCAGTCCAACTAGTCCAACAATAGCTAGCCTTGAATAGAAACTTCAAGAATCTAGTAGTTGCTCAGTCCCACAAGACTGAATATCTCATTTGTTCTATATATGCTGAAATTCTGAAGAAGTAAGCTCCAGGGCCAGATAAGGAATGGATGTCCTAGCAAGGTAAGGGCAAGCAGGCAAGGAACAAAACCTTCCTTCTTTCATTGTCCTTGCATAGGCTTCCAGAAAAAGGTGTGGCCCAGAATCAAGATATGTCTAACGACTTTAAGGAGGTGGGAGTGGATGGGTGGGTGGAATAACACCCTCATAGAAGCAGAGGAAGGGAGGATAGGGTAGGAGGTTTCCAGGAGAGAGGGGAACCAGGAAAGGGGATAACATTTGAAATGTAAATAAAGAAAATATCCAATAAAAAAAGAACTTGTTTTGTTTTCCAAACTAAAGGGAAAAAATCCAGATTAAAGGAAAGCATGTGCTTTCAGCCTCAAATTAAAGGCATGTTGTCTTTTTACCTCACAATCTAAATCGCAGATGTGTCCCCCATTTCTGGATTGTAGTTCATTCAGATTAGTCAAATTGACAATGAACAATAGTCATCACACCCGTACTGGAGGCAACATTTGGTGACAAGACTTATCCAGTTGGGGATTTGCCTCACTAATCGTTTCACAATTCCATTTAGAACCCCTTCATATATCTTTGTATTACAAAAAGCTTCTACTGTACTGTGTTTTTATACTACCCTTGAAATTGTCCTTAGTTTTAGGCATCACTCCTTCTAGTCCCTCCTTCTTCCCACTCTTCACTCTACCTCCCAACTTGATGCTGCCATTCTAGTCTCTCCCATCCATCTACAACTATCTATTCTATTTCCCATTCCTAAGAAAATCTGTCTGTCACTCTTCCCCAAGGTTTTACTCCATATTTAACCTCTATGGGTCTATATATTCTACTTGGTTATCATTGACTTAATAGCTAATGTTCACATATAGGCAAATACACACTATGTTTGTCATTCTGGGTCTCGGTTACCTCACTCAGAATCTTTAGGTTTTATTTTTTCAGTTTTATAGGATCCCATTTATTAATATTTGATCTGAGTACCTACAGTAATCATGTTCTGTTGAGAAAATCTTTTCTAGTATCAATGAGTTCAAAGATATTTATGACTTTCTCTTCTATCAGGTTTAATATATCAAGTTTTATGTTGAGATCTTTGATCCATTTGGAATTGAGTTTTGTTTAGGGCAATAAGGTAAAGATCTATTTGGATTCTTCTATCAGCTGTTCAATTTGTATAGAAAAATATGTTGAAGGTTTCTTCTTTTTTCTCACTGAGTATTTCTGGCTTCTTAATCAAAATCAGGTGTCCATATGTATTGGCTGGCTTTGTGTGTCAACTTGACACAGGCTGCAGTTATCACAGAAAAGGGAGCTTCAGTTGGGGAAGTGCCTTCGTGACATCAAGCTGTGGGGCATTTTCTCAATTAGTGATCAAGGGGGTAGGGCCCCTTGTGGGTGGTGGCATCCTTGGGCTAGAAGTCTTGGGTTCTATAAGAGAGCAGGCTGAGCAAGCCAGGAGAAGCAAGCCAGTAAGAAACATCTCTCCATGGCCTCTGCATCAGCTCCTGCTTCCTGACCTGCTTGAGTTCCAGTCCTGACTTCCCCTGGTGATAAACAGCCATGTGGAAGTAAGCCGAATAAACCCTTTCCTCCCCAACTTGCTTCTTGGTCGTGATGTTTGTGCAGGAATAGAAACCCTGACTAAGACATTATACGTGTGTGGCTTTATGTCTGTGTCTTCAGTTCAATTCCTTCAATTGAAGTCTTTGTTTTTGCCCCAATACCATTGCTGTTTTTCTAACTATAGCACTGTACAACATGAAACCTGGATGGAGATACTTCCTTCATTTCTTCTATTATTCAGGATTGTTTTTAGGAATCCTGGATTTTCCACGTTTCCACAAGAACCTGAAAATTATCCATTCTAGGTCCATGATGCATTATGTTGATGTTTTGATGGAGATTGCATTGAATCTCCAGTTTGTTTTTGGTAGAGTGGCCTTTTCTATTACATTAATCCTGGTGATCCATGAACATGGAGATCTTTCCACTTTTCATATCTTCTTCATTTTATTTCCTCGATGTCTTGGATTTTTTATCATACAAGTCTTTCACTTGTTTAGTTATATTACCCCAAGATATGTTATATTATTTGATACTATTGTAAAAGGTATTATCTGATTTCAGTCTGTCTGTTGTTCATATGTAAGAGGGCTATTATTAATTCTGAGTTAATTCCACATATTTTGCTGAAAGTGTTTATCAGCTGTACGAATTCCTCAGTATAATTTTTAGGGGACTTTTGTAGATTTTCATATCATCTGCAAATAAGGTTACTTTGACTTCTTTCTTTCCAATTTGAATCCTCTTGATCTCCTTCAGTTTGCCTTATTGTTCCAGATAAGACTTCAAATACTATCTTGATTAGATATGAAGAAAGTGTTCAACCTTGCCTTATTCTGTCTTTTAGGGAAAAAAAAATGAGGTTACCTCCATTGAGGTATATGCTGGCTATGGTCCTGCTATAAAGTTTCTTTAATATGTTCAGATATGCCCCTTGTATTTCAGATCTCTCTAATACTTTTCATGAAAATGTGTTGAATTTTGTCAGAGACTCTTTCTACATCTAATGAGATGATCATGTGGTATTTGTCTTTCATTCTGTTTTTATGGTTTATGATTATGTTTATTGATTTACATATGTTGAATCATCATGGTAGATAATCTTTTTGTTCTTGGATATAGTTTGCAAGTTTTACTTTATTTATTTTTATTTATTATCTTTACATCCCTCTTACTGAGTCTCTTCTGGCCACCCTCTCCCACCACCCTTCATGCTACCCTCTCCCCTTCTCCTCTGAGAGGGTGGAGCTCCTCCTGGGTATTCACTCTACTCCCTGGCATATCAAGTCTCTGTAGGGCTAGGCATACTTTCTCCCAGGCCAGACAAGGCAGCCCAGCTAGAATATACCCCACAGACAGGCAACAGCTATTGGGATAGTCCCTGTTCCAGTTGTTCAGGATCCATACACACACCAAGACATACATCTGCTACTTATTTGCAGGGGGCCCTAAGTCCACCCCATGCATGAACCATGTTCTTTGGTTAATGGTTCAGATTCTGAGAGCCCCAAGTGTCTAGGTTAGTTGACTCTGTTCATCTTCCTGTGGAATTCCTATCTACTTTGGGGCCCATAATCCTCACCCCAATTCTTCCAAAAGAGTCCCCAAGCTCCATCCACTGTTTGGTTCTGGGTCTCTGCATCACTCTGAGTCAGCTGGTGCGTTGAGCCTCTCAGAGGACAGCCATGCTAGACTCTTATCTGCAAGCATAACAGAGTATCATTAATAGTGTCAGGATTAGTGCTTGCCCATGGATGAGTCTTAATTTATTTGTTGACCATTCTCTCAGTCTCTATTCTATCTTCCCTCTGTGAATTTCTTGTAGACAGGATAAATTTGTGGTAGAAAGTTTTGTGGGTGGGATGGTGTCTCTGTCACTTCACTGCCTGGCTACAGGGGGTGGCCTCTTCAGGTTTTGTATCCCCAATGCTATGAGTCACAAGTAAGGTTGACCCCATTGATTCATGGGTACCTCCACCATTCCAGGCCTCTGCCACATCCTGGAGCATGTACTTTTGGGTCTGGGTTACCTCATTCATGATGACATTCTCATGTTCCATCCATTTGCCTACAAAATTCATGACGCCTTGTTTTTAATAGCTGAATAGTATTCCATTGTATAGATATATCATGCTTTCTTTATCCATTATTCAGTTTGAGAGACATCTAGGTTGTTTCCAGTTTCTGGCTATTACAAAGGAAATTCTTGGGGAAATGGATGGACCTGGAGAATATCATCCTGAGTGAGGTAACCCAATCACAAAAGAACACACATGGTATGTATTCTCTGATAAGTGGATATTAGCCTAGAAGAGCAGAAAACACAAAGTACAAACCACAAACCATAAGAAACTCGAGAAGAAGGAAGATCAAAGTGTGGATACTTAGTTCCTTCTTAAAAGGGGGAACAAAATTCCCATGGAAGGAGTTGTAGAGACTAACTATGGAGCACAGACTAAAGGAAGGACAATTCAGAGACTGCTCCACCTGGGAATCCTCCCCATATTCAACCATCAAATCTAGACACTATTATGGATGCCAGCAAGTGCTGGCTGACAGGAGCCTGATATAGCTGTTTTCTGAGAGGCTCTGACAGTGCCCGACTAATACAGAAATAGAGGCTCACAACCATCCATTGGACTGAGTACAGGGTCCTCAGTGAAGGAGCTAGAGAAAGGACCCAAGGAGCTGAAGGGTTTGCAGCCCCTTAGGATGAAAAACAATATGAACAAAGTAGTACTTTCAGAGCTCCCAGGGACTAAAACTCCAACCAAAGAGTACATATGGAGGGACTCAGGGCTCCAGCAGCATGTGTGTAGCAGAGGATGGCCAAGTCGGTCATCAGTGGGAGGAGAGCACCTTGGCCCTGTGAAGGTTCTATGCCCCAGTGTAGGGGAATGCCAGGACCAGTAAGCAGGAGGGGGTGAGATGGTGAGCAAGAGGAGGGGAGAAGGAATAGGGGATTGTTTTAGTTTTAGTTTTTTATTTTATTTATTTTTTCTTTTTTTCAGGAGAACCTGGGAAAGGAGATATTGTAAATAAATAAAACATCTAATTTAAAAAACTCAGTAATGAGAAAAAAAAAGAAAATTGCTAGGAATGTAGTTGAGCAATTTTTTTTTTTCACGATGGTGGGTATCTTTTGGACATATGCCCAGCCATGGTATTGCCTGGTCCTGAGGTAGAACTATTCCCAGTTTTCTGAAAAACTATCAAATCGATTGCCAGAATGACTGTACAAGTTTTTACTCCCACCAACAACGGAGGAGGGTTTCCCTTCGTCTTCATACCCACCAGTATGTGCTGTCTTTTGTGTGTTTGATCTTAGCCATTCTGACAGGTATAAGATGGGATCTCTGAGTTGGTTTGATTTGCATTTCCCTCATAACTAAGGACTTTGAACCCTTCTTTAAGTGTTCTCAGTCATTCGAGATTTCTCTGTTGAGAATTCTCTGTTTAGCTCTGTACATTTTAATTTGGTTATTTGTGTTGTTGGTGTCTAACTTCGTGAGTTGTTTATACATTTTGGATATTAGCCTCTGTCAGATGTCCAGTTGGTAAAGAGCAGAGGAAAAGATGAAGATTTGCAGTTAGGCTACCTGCCTCTCTGGCCAGTGTGGCCTGAGTCTTCCCAGGAACTGCCTGCTGGATTTGGGGACTAGGATAAGACCATAAGTGGGCAGAAGGAAGGTTGGAGGCGAAGATCTGTATGATCCACTGGAGATAAGCACACAAGATGGAGTGGACTATGGCATGTGTTCTCCTACAGAACTAGGGATCAGACTGGGGAATTAATTTCAAGGAGATGAGGAATGAGTGAAGATCTGAAGTGAACTTACCTGCTTCCCTATCTTTAGTGGTGTTGTGTGTGTGTGGTTTTTTTAAAGATTTCCCTTTATATAGTTCATTTTGTAGCCCATAGAGAATGTTTGTACTTGAGAAAATGTGTGTCTGCTATGCACAATTTTGAACAAAAACCTGCAGCATGCATGTGTGACAATAGAGCATCCACAAGAGTGATGGATGCTAGTACTCATATGGACATATCCTTCTTATTCAGTCCAGGTACTAGCTGATATGATTGTGTCACCCCATTTAGTGTAGGTCTTCTCACCTCTTTTAAACCAATTTAGAAACTCACAGACATGCCCAGATATTTGTTTTCATGGTGAGTATAAATCTTGTCAGGTTGACAAGAAAATATTAACCATCACAAATCAACATTTTTGTCAACTTGACACCTAAGCATATCAAGTCTAAGCCATCTCTTTCTACTCCTGGCCCCAAATGTTCCATTTTCACCTGATTGTACACAATGCATTCAGTACATCTGTGAGCATGTTCATAATGTTTAACAGTCCCAACAATGTCAAAAAGTCTGACTTCCCTTCTGATATTGTATGTGACTTTTAAAATCTAAGCCCTTCTATGTGCGTTAAAAAGAACTAAGTTAAATATTTCTACCATATAATGTCAAAGTAAATGTGTCCATTACAAAGGGAAGGCACAGGAACATGACAAATAAAGATCAAGCCAAATGCAGCTGCATGTGGGCATTTGGGGCTCGTAATGGATCATATAGGCTCATGAGTGTTTAGATTCCCCTGCTATTTCTGTTCTCCTACCTGTAGCATGTATAGGCTTTCTCTTGGGCTGGCTCCTCTCCATGCATGCAACTTTGCCCCATGTCCCATGTATCTGGAATAGCTACCAATTGAGAGTCTCCACTGCAATTTAAGTTGGGTCTCCACAGCTGCACACATTTTGTCACCCAAGACCTCATGGCAAGAACCCTGATGAACACACACACACACACACACACACACACACACAGAGGCAGAGAGAGACAGAGATATGGAGAGAGACAGACAGAGAGAGAGAGAGAGGGAGAGAGAGACAGAGAGAGAGAGAGAGAGAGAGAGAAATTGAAACAGTGGCACAAGAAAGATTGCCACAGTCTGCTGCTGCCTGAGGATGAAACCCGGCCTTGTTGGCCAGCCCATGTATACTGACACTGGGGACCATTTCCCTAGGTGCCCATATTGAGCAAGAAACCCTGTTAGTGGCATTTTTAGTATTGGCTATCTCCTTTCACATCAACTTTTATTTTCACAACGTGGAGCCTTCCATTGGTAGACCTTGCCTCAGAGCATCTCTTCTGGTGCCTCAGTGCAGAGACCTAAGATTCCCCTTACTGTCACTAGTTGATTTCAAACATTTATTGTGTGTAACTTTGAACTTGTTACTTTATCTACTAAATTAGACATTGCTCATATATTTTTCTTCGTTTGTTGCTCTCTCTCTCCATCTACACATGAATAAGAGCAGTGTATTCTATGTAACAGTCAGTAACTATGGCATCCAGAATGCTGTGTTATCCTCTGAGATTTCATTCACCAAACATATTAATTCATAACTTCTAAATTTAACTTTGCCCAGATTATCAGAAGACATGAATGTAGCAGACAGATTTTTTTCAGGAATATAATTTTAATGTCTTATAGCCAGTTCCATAGCCCAGGTCCTTATACAATCATTGTTACTTTCTGAAATTTTCTAAACAAGGCTTCTACTGACTACATTTCTCTAGGTATTCTGGTCTTCCAAACTCCATGCAGAATGGCTTGATGAACTTCACTTATCATAGAGTAGGGCTTTCTGTGGCCCACCATTCCAAACTCGTATACATAGATACTGGAAGCTAGTTCCAAAGATCTAAGAACCACATAGATTTATTAAAGCAGCTCCCCTACTCTTGGTACCAATTTAAATATTATTTGCTTTTCTCACTGCTGTAACAAAATAACTGATCAGAGAGAGAGAGAGAGAGAGAGAGAGAGAGAGAGAGAGAGAGAGAGAGAGAGAGGTGAGAAGAGAAGGAAGAGAAAGACGATGAAGTAGTAGTAGGAGGATTTACTTGGGCTCACAGTGTGAGAGTACAGTCCATCATGGCACAGTGGAAGAATCTGGTCAAATTTCATTCCCCATCAATATGCAGAGAGTGGTGAATGCTAGTGCTCCATGGGCTTTGTCAATTTTTTTTTGACAGATCCCAGTCCACAGCACCACCATGCTGCCCACATTTAAGCTACATCTCAATTAACTCAGTCTCACAGACATGACCAGAGGTTTCTCTACAGTGATTCTAAATCCCATCAAGCTAATAATATTCATCATCACAGAGGTTTCCAACAATCTGACTCTCTGATATCAAGATTTACAACTAAAATTCTAAATGTATGCTTGTCACTCAAGGTCCAAGCTTAGGTAAATAGGATTGGGATTCATGATCACTTTCTTCCTAGACTCCTAAGAGCTCATTTTCATTTCAATGAAATTGAGATCACTATGAAGTGCATAGTTTTAAAATTTTTGCTGTAGATGAGAATCTCTGAACTCATAAAATAGACTGATGTAATTTGAGGGATGCTTAGTTGTCCATTTTCTTATACTTGTGCCTGCTGAGTTCTGAATTATGGATGAGGGGGACAAGATTGGCATGCTGTTTTACAGAGTGGAAACTGGGGACAGATAAAGGTCTGTGCCTACAGGAGTGTCAGTGAGAGACCTCAGTGGACTGAGGTGCGTGTTCATCAATCCTGACAATGTGTGTTACATTCCTAGAATCTGTATATAGGAACAAAGAGAGATCTAACTCCATGTAGATGTCCTCTGACCTCCACAGCATGCATGTACATGTACATATGCACATGCATGCACACACACACTGTGCACACAACTAACTAACTAACTAAATAAATAAATAAATGTTTAATTATAAACATCTTAAAAACATAAGCATTGCATAGCACATACAATGGTTACTTAAAAACGTCTCTCTCTTCTCTCTTTCCTTTCCC
Organism: Montemys delectorum; assembly: GCA_019843815.1. Taxonomy (NCBI): domain Eukaryota; kingdom Metazoa; phylum Chordata; class Mammalia; order Rodentia; family Muridae; genus Montemys; species Montemys delectorum. The sequence continues at coordinate 42,260 of JADRCD010232358.1, forward strand.
TCCCCTGTGTATATACATAGGCATTTCCTTGCCTTCCTCTTCCTGTCCCTCCCTCTCTTTTTCTCTCCCCTCTCTCTTTCTCTCTTCTCTTTCTCCCCACTCTCTCCCCCTCTTCTTTGTGTGTACATAGGCACACCTCTCTCCTTCCCCCTTCTCTGTGTATACATAGGCAGAAATGCCTATGTTTATCACTAAATTCAAGGCTCCCGTGTTCTCTGGGGTTGTTCTCTCAGGCGCAGCACCACCCTCCTTTGTGGCTTACCTGTGCCCAGGTGCTGCACCTGGAGTCCTTGATGAGACCCTCTGGCTGGCTGGAGACAGTTTCTGGGCCTGAGGAGCTGAGCAGGTTTCATGTGTCTTCCAGTTAACAGATACCTTTTAACTGGCATGGGTAATAGAAGCCTTTCATGTGGCAACATCCATCAGCCCTTTCCATCTTGTTTGGCTCCCTCTCTCTTGCCCCAGTCAGTCTCTACCAATGTAATCTGGGCGTTGAAGCAGGTTAGGTGCAGGCAACGCCATCAAAATAGAGAGGGATCCTTCTGGTGCTGGGGCAGCCTCCCCGGTTGCCATGTGCTGCCCTGTTACCTCATGCTTCTGGGGAATCTCCCTTTTTGTGTCCTTTGAAATGGACAATGGCTACTATTTGGGTTAGTCAAGATGCTTCTGATAGTATTATTATCTCCTCTTTGTTTTGATCTCCTTGCTGCTGAAGTAAGGAGTCTTTCTCAGTGCAGTGCTCTGTGTACACTGGCTGCAGCAAAAGCTTACTCGCTCCCAGCATATGCAGTGCTGGCCTTGTCTTTGCCCTACATATCCCTTGAGTGAGTGTTAGAATTTGAGGTCACTGAGCTGAGATCCCTAGGTTAAGTAATTGCACTGAAATAGCCCAATCTGGGTTGCCATTGCAACCCAAAATACACCTGATTGCATCCTGAACAAAACCACTCCTATCAGTATACAGTACCTCATTTGCCACCTGCAAAGGGGCATCAGTTTTGTTGGCCCTGACAGATTGACTCAGCTCCATCACCTCAAGGCAGTCATTTGGAGTGTCTGTTTGCTCAGGTCATCATCTGGTTAGCAGAGTTGAGGGCTGGTGTTTTTCAGACTGTATACAAGGCTGATTCTAGGAGCAGTGTTTGGTAATGGGATATCTGGGTAGTTAACATTCATCTTTTCAGAATGTTCACCTGAATGAATGATTATCAGGAAGTTGTGCAAGTAACAGGTTATTTAATTTTATACCTTATAGTCCATAATCCAGGAGTTTCAAGGCAGGAACTAAAGCAGAAGCCATAGAGGAATTCTGCTTACTGACTTGCACCCCACTGCTTGCTTATGTATTCCAGGACTGCCTCCCCACTGATAATGGGATGGGCCCTCCTACATTAATCACTTACTATGAAAGTGCACTACATGTTGCCCACAGGCCAACCTGGTAAGGACATTTTCTCAGTTGAGGTTCTTGTTTTTCAAATGACTCTACCTGGTGCTCAGGTGACATAAAACTAGCCAGTACACTTGACCCATTGCCTACTTGACACAGAAACACATTGCTGTTAAACCATAACCCTTCCTTTCTTGACAACCTCCAAGAACCCATATGAATAATAGCATAATATTTTAAACCATTCTAAATTCTAAAGTTCTATTCTTTACAAATTTAAACACTAAAAGTCCAAGCTCTTTAAAATTTCTGAAGTTTCTTTCAAAGTTTAAGCCTCTCAAAAATATCCAAAGGGTCTCTAAAATTCCAAAGTCTCTCAACCGTGGGCTTCTATAAAGTCAAAATAATTTACATGTGTTCTTATTCTAAGAGAAGAATCAGGACACAGTCACAATGAGACCAAAGCAAAACCCAAGGCCAGCTGCATAAAGGTCAGTACCAGACTGCTGATTTTCAATAATCTGCTAGGCTCCACAGGGCTTGCCACTGATAGCTTTCCAGCTCTGCTATCCATAGTAAATCCATCTTGTCTGCATCTCAGTATCTCAGACCAGCTCCACTCCACAGCTGCTGCTGCCAATTGTGATCAGTCCATGCTACCGACATCTCAAAACAGAGTGAGTCTCAGCTGCTACTGGACTGAGATTCTTTAGAATCATTTTAAAACTCTAAACACACCTTCCATCTAGAGCCAAGCCATGGCTTCTCTTCATGACTGATTGAATCCCATGGCTTTTATTGCAACAGAGGCTGTACCTTCACCTATTGATCTCTCCTGGTTTCTCACCATGCCAAGCCTCAGTTGCATCCCATGGTCCCTTTATGAACACTTCAGTAACTGTCATATGTCACTTTCAGATGTTTTAAATCTGATCCTCTTGTACTCTGTGAGACTTCTGATGGACTGTACCCATCCATAAACTCCTCAGATATGTAAGATTTTGCTGGTATATTAATGACATTTAGTAAGAAGTATCCATATTGAGAGCAACTGTTTAAAAGCTGTGGCAAAAGTGGGGATAGGGATTTTAATACAAAATATTATCTTTGAGATATCTCTGATGTGAATAAATAAGTGTATGAAATAAGCTTCTTATGAGAATTAGAATTTGAAACTTTGAAATGGAGCCTGCCAAGGCACCAGCTTTAGTTATGTTTTAACAATCTCTGATTTAGTTACAGGAAGGTTTCACTGAAACCCTAATGTGAGAGTAGACTAGGAATCCTGATGCTCTAAGAAAAAAATAAATTTCCAACCCAAAAAAAAAATGTCTTTACTGGACAAACAAATGACATCAATGAAAGTAAAGATGTTGCTGTATGGACAGTGTCAGAACCTCTATTCTTGATGAATGTCATGTAGTATCAGAGTAACTGTGATAGATTCTAATGTGGCAGCCAAAAACTAGAGCAGTATCTTTTGTCAATATCTCCTGGATTAGGTTTCTGTGGCACGACACTTGAGCTATCAGCCCACTGCCGCTTTGAAGCTCTTCCCTCATGGTGATCTGAAGTAAAACAACCTGTGGTTGCATGCTGTGGGGGAAACATTAACCAAGCCCCATTCCTTACTAAGCCTGCTTCCTTACTGTCCAAGATCTTCTCTCAGAAACCAAAAAAGTGGACACCTTCCTTTGTCTTCTGGAACTGGTGCCTCCTATTTCAGAACCCTGTGTTCTATGAGGCCTGAAGGGTGAACAAAGCTCTTACCTAAAGGACATTGGGTCAATACAGTCTTTTCTGATCCCAACCCCTACCTCTATCTCCACAAAATGTTGCATGTTGTTGTCCTGGTGACTCATCAAAGGGATGACTGGCCAATGCAATTAAGCTACATCTGATCTCCTGCCTGGGCAGCTTACAGCTTGATGGTATATCTAAAACACAGCTTCCTGAACTTCAATATATTCATGAGGAAACACCATGTAGATGGTAAGACTCACTTTTTAAAAAGCCAAGTATGGTGGCTTATGCTTGCCAGTGCAACACTTGGGAGGCTAAAGGAGGATGATAGCTATGATTCCAAGGTCAATCTGAGCTATATATAGGAGATCCAGATCCTGTCTCAAGAGAATCAACAGCAAACATTAAAAAAAATTAAAATTAGTAATGAGAATTAAATTATGGAGGGTTCATGTTGAGAATTGGAAATAATATTTCATAGATAATTTTTACAGTTATAGAGATACATATATATTATTCATGCATATTTATATAAGTAAACGTAACACATGATTGCCTTTGCAAAATTAAGAATTGGTTTCAACTTTTGAATATACATTGTCATTAGTTAGAAAACTATAATAAAAACACTGATTTTTGTTAGAAAAAAAGACTCCTATTTTAGAAAATATTAGAAAAATGCATTCCTATCTATTATGAATTTGTGATAATAACCGTTATAAAATGAATCACATCCTGTGCTTTCACAATACACAACCTTAAATGTAAGTAGTGGCCAAAATCCTTCTGGAAGATTAGGATAGTTACAACAAGTGGCCTAGACCTCTATGAATGTGTTATGTTGGGGTATGTCATGGGAACATAGACTTAGATCTTAAGAGTAATAAATTAACAGTCTAATTTTTCAATAGGACATAAAAGCCTTAGCTTCTGCATTCATAACAGGCAAACAAAGCAATAAAATTTTGTCATTCAGCCCACATATCGGAAATGTCAAAAATTTTGGAGGCAAAAGGATGCAGGCTTGTGTGCATCTATAGTATTATTGCTTCTTCCACATTTGCAGAGAATGGCCTTTGTACTGGTAAAGGTCAAAGACCCAAGACCCAAAGCTTTTCCAGAAACTGTTATAGACTGGTTAAAATTTTTAAAAAGTAAAGGAAGTGTCAAATCAACAATAAGCTATGCAGATTGAAAAACTGGATAATTTTTTTCTCCATTACAACTAGGAGTAGATCATGTACCTAAAGTGTTCAGCACCATGTCTTGACTGATTGTAATTATTGATTGTTACCATCAACTTCATCATATCCATTCATTTCAAATGCTCATTAATCACAATTTCTATATCTCGGGTGCTGTGCAAGTTTGTGAAACAGTTTTGTGCATGATGTCTTAATTCATCATTACCCTGGACATTTTCCACTGTGCTGAGAAGGAAATGGGCTCAGTGACACTGATGAGCTGCAGTCAGTAAGTGATGTATCACAGCTGTTCAGCTCTGCTTCTCACAGTCTCTTGTATATCTGAGTCTGATGTAAAAGACCTCATTATGTGTGGTCTGATCATAGCTGTGGACACTGAAGAAACAAACAAGATTTCTTCTCACTGAATCAGTGAGAATTTGATGTGGACAAAGAGGACTGTTCAAAAACAACAGCTAGCATTTCTCCAGGGCTTAGTGTGTGGTATGGGTTGTACCAAACATTTCACAAACACTGACTTTAATCTTTGCGAACTGAGTTTGAGGTAGGGCGTTAATGTCTGCATTTGTCATATGGAGAAACTGAGGTTTTAGAAAGTTACATTACTTGGCTTAAGTGCCATGACTGATGAGCCATAGAAATTTGTAGCAAACATAGTGCCTCACTCTAAAGTCTTCAGTTCTTACCTTCTCTGTATTGGTTCCCATCCATGATAATTCTAAGAGGAAAAGGCTTGTCCCATTTCCAACTCAGAAAGAGACAGGAGACAGCCAGCCAGGAAATTGAGTACAAATGTAGGTAAAGGTTCAGAACTCTTGGTAAGGAATTTAGGCAAGTGTAAACAACAGTTTATACTTGATCAAATTACCAAGAAAATTAAATATGAAAACAGTAAAAAATGTTTCTGGAAAGAGAAGAGACCACACCTTTTTCAAGCATTCCAAACTTGTAGCTTAACTTATTTTACCTATCCAAAAAATTATTTCCTTTTCTAATTCCAATTCGCAATATATTGGCACAGCGTCATGCTTCAGTTTGGTATCTTATATTAAAGGGAAAGTGTTTAATGTGACAAGCATGTGCGGCATGATTATTTCTATATCTGAATGTTACTACTATATGGCACATATCAGTAGGAACAATAATGTTTTCATGTCTCAAGAATGGCTAAACCAGTTAAACAAGGGATGGCAAATTCAGACAGAACTTTATGTTCTAAATTTTATGTAAGCTATACCAGTATTGATTCCTAGTTAACAACAAACAGCAGACTTAACTAAAACACTAATGTAGTATGTATTAACTAATTAGTAACTAATTGGATGTCATTCCTATGAAAGAAACATGGCATGACTTTAGAGAGTCTATTGTTGTTGTTTTAGTAATTTTCATTGGCTCAAACTAACATAATGAAACCAATATGAATTTACATAGAAGTCAAATTAATGAAGCTGACTTCAGATCCCCCCAGCAAGAGCCCCGAAGAAATTGTGATTTGAACTTTGTCTTTTCAACATCCATCTACAGACAGTGAAGACAAATAAAAAGGTATCAACAGTAGTCCTAGCTGCCATCAAATTGAAAAGCCAATGCAGCTGGAAGATTGTCCCATCACAGGAATGCGTCTCTGTCAACAATTGCTATGGCACTAGGGTCCTGCTGGGATAATGAAGCCTGCTTTAACCTGAGCCCTGAGGAGAATACTGTGGCATGTTTAAGTATCTCTGTCCTCTCGGGATTCCAGAGAAATAGAAACTGTCACTTGTCTCACAATATTTCTAGGGATTTTTGTAACTTGACAACAGGCACACCGCTGCTGTGTAGCCTGCAGCCTGCCCTCTAGTCTGTCCATTTGGGTAATCCCGGTCAATCTTATTGTCTCTTGATGCCAGTTTGTGGCATTCTCGGGAGACTTAACAACTGTGAGCAAGAGAGTCAAGCCTTATACTTTTCTGGAAATATCCAACACTTGTTGCTCTTGCAGAGGACCCAGATTTGGATCCCATGATGTACGTGGAGATTCACAAACTTAGGTAACTTTAGTTTTAAGGATTTCAGTACTGTCTTCTGGCCTCAGCAGAACACTAATACATATAAAATAAGATGAATTAGTATATAAAAATAAATGGAATATTTAATTAGTCCTGGACCAGACGATTCCATGATTCAATATTTATTTCAAACAATTGCCTCACAATGTTCTTGGAAGTGGGATGATTTATAGTGATTGTATATTACTAAGTAAACCTGAGAGTTTTCTCAATGGAACTAGAAACAAAGGCTCAGTGAAGAGCCTTTTCATAGATTTAATTCATCTTCAATGCTGCTCCAGTGACTCTGGACAAACAAGGAACCTTCCCACGTTTTACTAGAAATAGAATGTTCATGTTTCCTTGGGCTCAGATTTACTGCTTAAAATTTTCTCTTTTTTGTCAGTGGGAAATGGAACTTGGGGAGTTGTGCCCCAGGCCCCTTTAACAGCCTTCTAAGCTCACCTGGAAATATTCTGTGTTTATGTCTGAGAGTTTCTTTGGCTCTGCAGAAGTTTTGTAATTACAAGTGATCTCATTTGTCAGTTCTGCTTGTAAAATCCAATAGAGCAAGCAAGGAGATAAAGATTTCCAAAGGTGTTGAAAGGCCTTTGGAAGGGTACTGCCTGACCTTTAGAGAATAGCTTTAGCAGCCAATCTAAGCTGAGGTCATTATCTTGAAGGGTTGGGCATTTGAATGATTGCAAAAGCACTTACTGAGTATAGAAAGTTCAAACAATTTCAGGTTTAGTAAGTTGATGAGTAGAGTTTGGCATGATGTTGGAGTAGAGCTTTGCCAAAGTTGAGCTTTGCCATCAGAATGTTGGGCAAATTGGCAGGTATGTGGATTGCATGTCATAGTTGGTGTCAGCTATGATTCAGTGTAAAAGTGAGCAGAGTTGAGTGCCTGCCAGCCTTAGCTCTGTATCTAATGTCTGTCACTTGTTGTGCTTTATGCACCACGTTGTCTTGCTTGCTTCCATAGTCTGAATCTCAGTCAGTATTTCTATTGCTGTGCCAAAATGCTTGGGGCCAAAGGCAATCTGGAAGAGGGTTATTTTGTTCACACTTCCATATCCCAGTTCATTATTAAAGGGAGTCAGGGCAGGAATACAAGAGAAGAACCTTGAAACAGAACCTTGAAGCAGAGGCTATAGAAGAATGCTGCTAACGTCCTTGCTCCTCGTGCTTTGCACAGCCTGGGTTCTTATAGCATCTAGACACTACCTGTATCAATCATCAATCAATCCACTAACTACTCCCACAGACTTACTTACAGTCCAATCTTCTGGAGGCATGTTTTCAATAAAGATCCTCTCTTCCCAGATATGTCTAGTTTTATGTAAAGTTCACACAGTCCAACCAGCACAATTGAACCTTTGCCAGTGTGGTAGATGAACACATCACTTGTTAATCCACACCCTTTTCTTTCTAATTCATCCCCAAGCTCTCATATTAATATCAACATCACAGTACAAAACATTCCAGCTTTTAAAAGTCCTGCTGTTTTAAAATAATCAATCATTTTCAAAGTTCAATCTTTAATTCAAAGTGCCTTTAAAATTCCAAAGTCTCTTAGCTGTGGTCTCCTGTAAAATAAAAAAAGTAAGTTATATACTAGTTATTATCAGAGGGAAAATCTAGGCTACAGATATAATCAAAGCAAAACCTTAAGTTCAACAGTATAATATGTTTGTGCTTGATTTCTTAAATCCACTTAGGATCATCTGTGCTCCAGAAGGCCTTCAAAAACTCTATTTCTGTGGAACTGACCTCCACAGAACACATAATGTATCTTCTGTGGTCAGATCAGCTCACTCCACAGCATCTACTGTTCTTGGTGGTCATCCCTTAGTACTAGTATCCTCAAATTGTTAGAATCTCCACAGCAGCTGGGATGCAACTTCACTAGTCACCTCTCTTGGGCTCTCTTCATAGAAACTGACCTGCCACATGGTTCCAAACCTCTCACAGTGTCAAGCCTGCCCTGCTTTCCATGACCCCTGCCTGCCTTCAAAATCAGTATCACCTGGGATACTCTTACATATTACCACATTTGACTACTCATAAAATATGCAACTTTGGCTGTCGCTGCAGTATAGCTTTTGTGTGCTGACTCCAAGGAAACACACCCAAATTTATGATGCACAGTCATATTAATCTCTTCTTAATCACAGCTAATTTCTCAGCTCCAGCTGACCAGCATCAATTGTACTAGCAAAGCAAAAATTTCCTCTTAGTGTCTCGTAGTTTAAAATATCAAATAAATGGCACCGAAAGAGTCTTTACTTCTCTCTGAAACTCACAAGCAAGGTCTCCATAATCTGTCATGCTCTTGGAATTATCTTCTACATTCCAAAATACATCACTGAGCTCTGAGCACTTCATGGCTTTTCTAGACCAAAGTTCAAATAATACCACAGTCCTTCCCAAAACACATAGTCAAGTCTGTTGCAGCAATAGTCCACTCTCTGACTATAATTTCCGTCTTAGTTGGGATTTCTATTGCTGTGATAAAATACCATGGCCAATCGTAACTTGTAGAGAGAGGCTTTATTTCAGCTTAGAACTCTCAGTTCACTGTCCATCAATGAAGGCAAATCATGGCAGAAACTCAAAGTGGAAACTTGGAGGCAGGAACGGATGCAGAGGCCATGGAGGAATGCTGGTTCCTGGTTTATTCCTCTTTGCTTACTCAGCTTGCTTTCTTATACCAACCAAGGGGTGGCAGTATCCTCAGTGAGCTGGACCCTCCTGCATCAATTAATCAATCATTAGTCTAGAAAATACCACATTACTTGTCTATAGGCCAGTTTTATATGGGCATATGTTCATTTAAGATTCTCTTTCCCAGAGTGATTTCTAGGTTAGTGTCAAGTTGAAAAAAAAAAAAACTAACTTCTCAGGCTGCCTCTTAGTGCATTTCCTATCAGCAGTTACTAGGGGGAGAGTACTTGATAGTAGAGATGAAAATAGCTTGGTATTGGTGAATATGTGTGTTGACAGCCGTGCACCTAATAACTTTAGGGACTAGAATTCCATGCTTCCTTCAAGATCCTTAAGAAGAAAAACTACTGAAGGTAGTTTATAGATTATAGGCAGTTTAGATTATACATGGGAAGACACAGCACTATCCTACTGAATGATGATGCCGTAGGATAGGCATGGTCTCTCTGTGATTAAGATACTACTTGGTCTTTTGCTCTAGGATATTTAAGGAATGGAGTACCACAGAGCTGTGAGTCTCACCCTTGACTAAAATCAAACCATGTAGATGTTCTAGTGTGAGGGCCATTCAGAGATTGTTTAGGTTCCAGTGAGAGGACCCAGGTGATGGTAGTTTTTAAAGCCCACAGGAAACTCGAATGTGTAACTGAGACTGCAAACCCCTGAGCCAGAAGGACTGACCCATTAAAGGGATCAATAGCTCTTGGAAAGATCAGTCTTCACAAGAACTCATTTGACAATTACAAATAGAACAAGGTCTCTGGTGATATATGGTCTTATTTCATTGACAGAGTGATTCGTGTCCATATAGAACCTTTGATTCAAAGGCAGAGATACATGAGATAACCTTTCAAACCACAACCTAAAGCTCTATTAAAAACCAAATTGTACAGAATTTGCCACCTTTTTGCCACCATCTAAAATTTAACATCATCACACATTTTTATCACATGACTTTATCTTGTTACATCACAGTGTTATGATTAGCCTCATATAGGAACCCTGGCATTTTGGATCAGTTCCTCACTGTGTTACAATTAGCCTCATACAGGAACCCTGGCATTTTGGAACAGTTCCTCAGCAATATAGTTCAAAGAAGAAGAATGTCTCATTTTAAGAGTGCTGCTCGATATTGACAGATCAGATTGTCACTCACAAAAGCATTACCCATTTACTCTGATACAATCCAAGCCCCAAACAATATTCCACACTTGGGATGTCATTTACAAAATGAAACAAATCGAAGGAAGTGTGAATAAGACAAATATGAAGGCACAGAATAGAGAAAGACAGGATATGGGTGGATGAGAAAGGAGCACCCTTGGAAAGACTTATTCAGGCTATAATCCCAATTGTACAGTTCCTCATCTCTGCAAACACCTGAGCAAATGTTAGAGTACACCATCTCCATTTCTCATATTTTATTATAATAATGGAAATGACAAAAATGGAAGGCAAGAGACTCATCAGTTTTATTGTTTGGATCTTACAAGTCCCTCAAGACCCATGTACTATAAGCTTGTGTTATTCTTGGAAGATTGTAAAACTTTTAGGATGTGGGCCCTGATGGGAGAAAGTTCGGTCATAAGAAGTACACACTTGAGAAGAATATTAGTATACTAATCCCTTCTTCTGTCTCTTATTTTCTGTCCACCACGATGTGAGCTGCTGTGAGGCCCTGTGCTTCTGCCTAGATGGTCCACCTCAGCACAGACCCCAAACAGGAGGGCCAGAAACCACAAACTTTAAAACTTTCATCTGTATAAGTTGATAATCTTATGTAATTTGTTAGAGAGATAGAATTATTACTAACATAATCAGTGATGTTTTGAAAGATGATAAGTTTCCAACATTCTACCCACTGAATCTACTGTTGGTGAAGGAATAAAGGCTGGTTGAGTGGTCCTCTGGCTGCAATGATTGCTTATGAAGAAGGGACCTCACATTCTCTGACTGATGAATAATAGTACAGCTCAAAGAGTAGAAAACTCACACTTGATTCTGTTTTCTTACATGTACTGAAACATAAACAGCAAACGATAAACTTTGTTTGTAATGGCTCTTGGTACAGCCTTTTT
>JADRCD010232359.1:1764-20866 GCA_019843815.1 Montemys delectorum
AAACACCTACACACAGGTATACAAACACCTACACACAGAAACACACACACCTACACACAGAAACACACACACCTACACACAGAAACACAAATACCTACATACAGAAACACACATGTAATTAAAAAATAAATCATTTAAAAAACAATTTTGTTGCTTAATTTAAACTCATATTTATATATCACCACATGTCTTTATTTGTGCTGCCATAACAGAATACTTTCAAGTCTGAGTCATTTATAAGAAACGAGAATTCACTTTCTCACAGTCCTGGCAAGTCCAAGATCAAGGCACAAGCCTGGTGTTTGCTGAGGGCTGCTGTCTCTTTCCAAGAGAGAGTCTTGAAGACTGCATCCTTCAGAGGGATGGAATCCTATGTCTCACAAGGCAGAAGGCTTAAGGGCAAATAGGATATATCCTTTTTGCACTGTATTGGTCCATTCTCAAGTGCAGAGCCATCATGGCTGTAACTTCCCAAAGACCCTGTCTCCCAATACTGTTTCCATGGGGACTGTTTCCAACACAGGTGTTTGGAACAATGGCACCAACACATTAAGTACATCTAATTTGTAATTTTTTTTTCGAGATAGGGTTTCTCTGTGTAGCCTTGGCTGTCCTGGAAATTACTCTGTAGAGCAGGCTGGCCTCGAACTCAGAAATACGCCTGCCTCTGCCTCCCAAGTGCTGGGACTAAAGGCATGTGCCACCACGCCCGGCTGTAATTTGGTTTTTATAATGATGTCACTGGAAGCAATATGTTACTCAGGATTCTTTGATCTATATGGAACTAAGAAGTCTGGAGTCAGACTCTTAGGGCATCTTAAAGTTCAGGTTTTATTTTATCTTTTCTTTTTATTTGTTTACTTTGGTTGATTTTTGAGACATGGTTTCCAGTAGGCCAAGCTTGTTTTTAACTCTTTTTTTAAAAAGTAGATTTATTTACTTTATGTATCTGAGCACACTGTCACCAACACACAAGAAGAGAGCATTGGATCCAATTACAGATGACTGTGTGCCACCATGTAGTTTCTGGGAATTGAACTCATGACATCTGGAAAAGCAGCCAGTGCTCTTACCCCTGAGACATCTCTCCAGATCCTTGTTTTTAACTTTTTTTTAAAAAAGATTTATTTATTTTTTTATTTATATGAGTACACTGCAGCCGTCTTCAGACGCACTAGAAGAGGGCATTGGATCCCATTACAGATGGTTGTGAGCCACCATGTGGGTGCTGGGAATTGAACTCAGGACCTCTGGAAGAGCAGTAAGGGCTCTTAACCACTGAGCCATCTCTCTAGCCCTGTTTTTATTTTATTTTATTTTATTTTATTTTATTTTTGGTTTTTTCGAGACAGGGTTTCTCCGTATAGCACTGGCTGTCCTGGAACTCACTTTGTAGATCAGGCTGGCCTCAAACTCAGAAATCCGCCTGCCTCTGCCTCCCAAGTGCTGGGATTAAAGGCATGTGCGACTACCACCCGGCTCCAGCCCTGTTTTTAATTCTTGATTCTCCTGCCTCTACTTACCAAGTACTGGGACAACAGGTGTGTTATATTAAAGTTCAATATTGTTTTTCCCTTTCCTCTCTTAAAAAAATGTTTTAAGAGAGGGTCTAGCTAGCCCTAGCTGGCCAGGTACTCACTCTGTACATCAAGTTGCACTTGAATTCACAGAAACCTCCCTGCCTTTTTGCCTTCTGAGTGCCAGAATTAAAGGTGTGTGCCACGAGGATAGCTCAAAGTTGAAGGTTTCAAACATGTCTGAGTTGGCCTGTAGCTTCCAGTTTGCCAAAAGCTGAAGGAGAGAGAGGAGAGAGAACATGCCTAGCTGAGTGTGAGAGTGTGTGTGTGTGTGTGTGTGAGAGAGAGAGAGAGAGAGAGAGAGAGAGAGAGAGAGAGAGAGAGAGAGAGATCGAAGGCCAGATGCAGTAGCACATGCCTTTAACCCCAGCACTCAGGAGGTAGAGAGAGGCTGAGTTCCAGGAAGCCAGAGTTACACAGTGAACCTTGTCTCAAAACAAAAACAAAACAAAAAATAACAACAAAAATACCAAACTAAACCAACGACAAATTCCAACAATTTAAAATGTATTCTTAGCCAGCTCTTAGCCTCTACCAATCCAGAAGCTCTAATACCATCAGATAGCATCTGAAACCCATGAGGTGAGAACTTTGAGGTTTTTGCTTGTTATTCTCTGAAGATATCTAAGTCTACCACTCATGATTTTAATTCATTTTATTTTATTTATTTAGAGACAGGTTCTCACTAAGTTGCTCTGGTTGGGCTGAACTCAATTTGTACACCAAGCTGGTCTCAAACTCTGTTTCCCAAATGCTAGGATTTAAGAAGTATGCTACCATTCTCAACTAGTGTCTCACATAGCACAGACTAGTCTTCAACTTGTTACATAGAGGAGGATGACCTTGAACTCTTAATCATCCTGCCTCCATCTCCCAAGCATCAGGATGATAGGTGTGTACCACCATGTCCGGCTCAATTCCCCCATGTTATAGTTGTAAAACAACAATAACAAAACAGACTTTGAAAGAGAGAAGGCAATTAGCGTGGAGAGGTCCATAAAATACAACACATTACTGCTCTCTCACTGCAGAATGATCTATTTTCTACTGTGGTCAAATTTAACGTTCCTTACTACATAGGAAGGAGAAACTGGTTCCACTTTTTAAAGGGGGTTAAATCGGGTGTGGTAATGTCAGCCTGTAATCCCAGCATGCGGTAGGCAGAGGCAGGAGGATCAGTATTCTAGGTCAGCCTGGGCTACATAAACATGATAGTCTAAAAATAAATAATAAATTAGATAATTTAAAAAAAAAAAAAAAGTGTTTCGCAGACAATTCCCCATCTGTGGTTCGTGTCAACTCCTAATGTGGCCCAACACCAGATATCCTGAGACACAGTTAAACGCAGGAACCTCCTTTCCTAACTCACGTTTCTACCCGAGTCCACAGAGGGATCGGAAGTGGCGTACAGCCGAGGGGCGGAGCAAACCACGAGCCGATTGGCCAGCTGACCGGAAGAGGATGGTGCATTCGGAATAAGCGTCCCTCCACTGCTGCTGCCCAGTTAGAAGTTCTCAGGAGTTGGTGTCTGGCTGTACTGGACAAACGGCGAGATGCCGAACGGAAGCCGCTGCCCGGATTGCGGCTCCTCTGAGCTCGTGGAAGATTCGCATTATTCTCAGAGCCAGTTGGTGTGCTCCGACTGCGGCTGCGTGGTCACCGAAGGCGTCCTTACTACTACCTTCAGCGACGAGGGCAACCTCCGAGGTGCCGGTCCTGAACCCTGGGGAGAGCCTTGGGCGGTGTAGTCCTTAAACCCAGATTCCTCTTCCTAGCGCGCGGTTAAATGTGGGAGAAGCGGGCTAAAACAAACAAATTAGCTGGAGGAGGGTGCTATACGTCTATTTTTCCAGTACCCTCTACGGTGTCTGGCTTTCGGTGGGTATACTGGTTGGTGAATGAATGAAAGGAAAAAAAGTGTCATTCATCTTGCCAAACCTGGTCAGTGTTGAAGGAGTGCCGGTAAATTATTTGGAAATAGGACGCGAACCATTATCTCATAGCAGATTTTAGCACTAATTGGCAAAATGCTCCTCTCAGCAATCCACGCCGTTGGGCTTGGACAGGGGTTCTCAACCTGTGGGTCGTGACCCCCGTGGTGTCCACCTACAGTTTCCCAGTGGTGTCCACCTACAGTTTCCCAGGAGTCACCTCAGACCATTAAGCACATCAGCGATTTACGTTATGATTCATAATGCAACTCGTAATTCTCTGTTCTTTAACTAATGCAGTCTTCATGTAACTAACAAAATTACAGTTATGAAGTAGCGACGTAAATAATTTTATGTTGGGGGGGGGGCGGTCACCAGAGCCTGAGGAACTGTATTAAAGGGTCGAAGCCTTAGGAAGGTTAAGAACCACTACTCTAGTCCTCGGCTAATGCAGCCCTCAAAAGTGAATGTATCAGAGAAATAACTATAAAATCAGAATCACCAGTGCTGCTTTTTCTTATATAGTTCAGTCCTATTACTTTTGGATGGGTAATCTCTGAGGTGGAAGTAGATACACAGTCATTTGAAATCTCCCTGGCCTTATGCAGTCAGAGGGTAAGGAGGTGGTGAACGGAGGCCAGCTGTGTAATTTGTTGTTTGCTATTTTACAGAAGTAACATATTCTCGAAGCACAGGAGAAAATGAACAAGTTACTCGCTGCCAGCAACGAGGTGAGAATCAGACCTTTTTTTTTCCCCCCCTTAAACTTCAGCTTTGCTTTTATTTATATCACTGTTTACTGTTTTGATATGTGTGTGGGTGTTGTAACTGCATGTATGTATGTGTAGCATGTATGTATGTGCATGCCTGGCGCCCAATGGAGTTAGAAGAGGGGGTAGGATCGTCTGGAATTGCAGTTAGAGGTGATTGTGAGCTGTCCTGCAGATGCTGGGAAACAAACCCCAGGTCGTCTACAAGAGCAGCAAGTGCCTTTTAACTGCTGAGCCCTCTCTCCAGCCCAGAGCATCAACCCTTTATGACACTGTGGCTTTAAAGATGGTTGTTCTGATGGCCCAGTCCATCTGTGTGTTCTTGTTTTCAGCATTACTGGTATAAGGCAGGCTGCAAGAGAACAATTATTAATGTCATGTGTGCCTACATTCTCAGCACTCAGGGGGTGAGGCAGGAGGATAGAGTTTTTGAGGTCAGCCCAGCCTACATACAGAGTGTGTCTTAAAAACCCAAAGGAATAGAGGTAAAGGAAGGTTTGGGTCTGCACAGAGATTAAAGTAGCCTCAAGGAGTCTGAGTAAAATCTTGGCTTTGGAGCTAGGGGGTAGGTTGGTGATGGAATATGTACCTATCATGTGTAAGGCTTGAGGTTCAGTCCCCAGTACCAAACAAACAAACAAACAAGTAAATAAGTGACATGTGTAAGGCTTGAGGTTCAGTCCCCAGTACCAAACAAACAAACAAATAAGTAAATAAGTGACATTTTGCCTCATCCATAAGTTAAAATAGCGCATATCAAAGTGGTAGATTGAATGTAGTCTTTCTACAACTGTTCTGTACCAATGGAAGGACCATAGTTCTAAGAGTATAGCTCAGTGATTAAAAAGCTTGCCCAGTGTGGTTGAGGATCTCTGGTCTAGCTCCAGCACCACAAAACACACAGCCATATCAAGTGTCCTGTTAGCACAGAAGGGCATATGATTTGTGCATCTGGTATATAAGGCAAGTTTAACAGAACTAAAGTAAGCCCCAGCAGAACTTGTCACAATAGCTGCACTATTTCCTTTGACCTCTCCGCTTGCTGTGCATTTCCCTAGATCTCCGTCGAGTAAGAGACCTGTGTCGAATTCTGAAGTTGCCACAGTCGTTTGAGGAGACGGCAATCTCCTACTACCAGAAGGCGCATCAGCTGCCTGGCATCCGCGCTGCCAGGCTGCAGAAGAAGGAAGTGCTAGTTGGATGTTGTGTTTTAATCACCTGTCGGCAACATAACTGGCCCCTCACCATGGGAACCATCTGCGCTCTGTTGTATGCCGACCTGGACATGTTCTCCGGCACCTACATGCAGATAGTGAAACTTCTGGGGCTGGATGTGCCATCCCTGTGCCTGGAAGACCTGGTGAGGTCTTACTGCAGCAGGTACTTGTCTAGGAGGGACACTGGGCTGGGGATGGCCTGTGCATCCTTCTATGTGTGGCTAGCTCTTACCAGAGCCTATCTCAAAGGATGTGAGGCTCTTTCTTATTCTGTGCTTACTACTATTTATACAGTTTATATAAGTTAATACTCTTTATACAATTCCAAAATGATGGAATTTCAAATCCCTTTTCCATCATAGGACTGTGATAATTTAAAAAAAAAAAGAAGAGTCTTAGCCAGCCTTGGTATAGTACTTCTGAGCTGCCCAATCCTGCTTTATGAAGGGCAGCCATTGGAATTGTGTGGTGGGGGCCATGTGTCACGGTGTGCAGTGGTCCTGTTCCAGCAGGGTCACCTCTATATGGAGCCCAAAGGTACTAGTCAATGGTGGAACAGAGTTAGAGGCTACGGTTTCACTGGGAACAGGGTTAGAGGCTACGGTTTCACTGGGAACAGGGTTAGAGGCTACGGTTTCACTGGGAACAGGGTTAGAGGCTACGGTTTCACTGGGAGTTGTGGCCGTTGTTTTTTATAGGCAGCCCAGGCTGCTCTTGCACGTCTGACCATCTTGCCTCCATCCTCCTAATACTGGGATTACAGGTGTGCACCACTATCCTTAGCCTGCCTGCCTTTGTTTTGTTTTACTAAATTAGTTTTTTTCTCACTTTAAAACAAAACCACAAAGTAGCCGACCAAGTATGGTAGCACACACTCTTAATCTCGGCATTGGGTGGCTGAAGCAAGAGGCTCAGGAGTTCTCGGCCAGCCTGGACAACATGATGAGATCCTATGTTTAAAAAAGCCAGTAATGACTGAAACTTGGTCTTATCCTAAGTAGATGCAGGTAACAGCACACTTTCCATAGAGCGACTAAGGACATTGGAACTGTGCGGAGAGGAAGGCATTCAGCTCTGTTAGTGCCCTTTACCTGGCAAGTGTCTGCCCCACCTCAGTCCCTCCCTCCTCAGCAAGCTGGGGTGTCTCCAGGACAAAACAGCTTCCCGCTCCATCCTGGGAGGAGGACGCCTCTCACTCTGCAAGGGCACCATTATCATTCATTCACTTGACCCTCACTTTGGTTGTTTCAGCTTCAAACTGTTCCAAGCGTCCCCATCCATGCCAGCCAAATATGTGGAGGACAAAGACCAGATGCTGTCTCGAACCTTGCTGTTGGTAGAGCTTGCAAATGAGACGTGGCTAGTGACCGGACGGCATCCCTTGCCCATCATCACTGCAGCCACCTTCCTGGCGTGGCAGTCTCTGCGGCCATCAGGCCGGCTGACCTGCTCTCTTGCCCAGTTTTGTAAATTGGCAAATGTGGACTTGCCCTACCCAGCTGCCTCTCGCCTGCAGGAGCTCCTGGCTGTGCTTCTTCAGATGGCCAGCCGGCTGGCCTGGCTACAAGTTCTAAAACTTGATAAGCGGTCGGTGGTGAAACACATTGGTGACCTTCTCCAGCATCGCCACATGCTGATCCGCACGGCTTTTCGAGATGGATCAGCAGAAATAGAGACCGAGAAGCAGCAGCAGGGACAAGGACAGCAGGAAGAGGTGGGGGATGGTCCCTTCGATTTGCCCAAGAGGAAGCGTCCCGCCAGTCCTGCCCTCCTCCTCCCCCCCTGCATGTTGAAGCCCCCCAAGCGGACCCATACCAGGCCCCCTGAAACTGTAGTAACTGGAGATGAGAACATTTCTGATAGTGAAATAGAGCAATACTTACGCACCCCTCAGGAAATTAGAGACTTTGAGAGAGCACAAGCTGCTAGCCGGGCAGCCATGAGTGTTCCTAACTCTCCCTGATGCACATTCTTTATGGTGGTTTCAGTTCTGACTGCAGTTTATTAACAGGCCTGTTGTGTTGCAAGAAATGACTGTACATGACCCTTGGCTATTTCTTCTTTAAAGAAAGCAAGAGTAGCGTTGCAGTTAATTGGACCCAAGGTCCTAGAGAGGGTGGGAGGTGTACTCATGTTCCTGGGGGAAGTCCCCACCCTTGGTGCGGGTAACTAAGACAGCTGTGTATAGTCTGGGGTGCACTCTTCCTAAGACCGACAAGGAGTCCATCTGTCCAGCTCTCTCCTACCCTAGTGTGCAGTACACACATTGCTGTTGTGGTATCAACCGTTGCAGGAGCAGCCATTCCTGGCCCGTGTCTGGTCTAGGCTCTAGTGGTTTCCAGTCTTCCTAAATACTTTACATCATTAAAAGGACCGTGGGTGGACGACAGCTGTTGCTCAAAGAGTTTTGCAAGATTTTAATATATTAAAACAAAGAGGCATCTGCTGGAAAACATTCTATTGTATAAAACCAGAGCTTTTAAACGTGTTTTCTTTGGCACTTCATTCCCTCCCTCCCCTTTCCCCTTCGTATTGCAGAAAGCTCTCCAGTGCTAAGGCATTGGCAGGGTGTGTAAACAGCAGCCAGCATATGTGAAGAGTAACACAAAGCTTTTCCTCTAATATTGTCTGTGCAGCAAGCATAAATAATGGGACCCATCTGAGTATGGATTCTTCCCTGCTCCGTTCTCTCACTTGACCAGACCTGGCTTCCCTGCTCCTTCACAGGGCCCAAGGATTCCTCTACCTCCACGTGGTTCTGTAGTAAAAGGCACATTAGGTTGAGGAAGATGGGGGCTGGAGTTTGAGCAAGTGGTGGAAGCACAGGCTCCTGAGCAGCCTGGACCCAGGTGCTGCCTCAGTGTGGCTGGGTTTCATTCAGTGAGTGAGGCGGTGCTTTGGCAGTCTAGGTTTCTAACTGAGGTTAGAAATCAGCTTACTAGCATGGCTTTGCCACAGTAGCCTCATGGAGGCATATCCCCTCAGTCCCCGGGGTTGAAGGGCTGGGAACAGGCAGTGGGTGCTGTAAGAGCAGCTAAGGGGAGCCACTTGCAGACCACTGGACATCAGCTCCCTCCCCATCAGTCTTCAGGCACCTGCTGGCAGCATCACTTCTCAGGTGTGTGGGGTTCAGGGTTTGCTATGAACTCTGCTGGAAGAACTGTGTACCACTCCCATAGTTAGGGATTATGTCTCCCTAATTGTGCACCTTTTCCACCTGCCTGCCTCCCGTGGGACTAGCTGATCGCTAGAGCTTCCTACCACACTGCCCTACCTCTCCCACCCCCCTTGCATAGTTAATCTGGAAGGCAGCACCTGTTATGCCCCCTGGCTCACCAGCTAGGACAGTTTCCCAAGCCAAAACTGGTGGAGAGGCCTGGGAGGATGCCTTGCCAGGTTAGTGTGGAGAACGCAGTTTCCAACCAGGTCTCCCTCATTTCCTGAGCCTACCTGGGCTGGTCTCTTCCACTCAGTTTATGGTTCACCCTAGGGACTGATGGAGGTTTTATCTCTACCTGGCAGGGTACCAAACCTTTGCCATCAAAACTGGTCTGGGATTGTCTGTCGCTACTGCTGAGGGATAGTCCACCAGAGTAGTGGCAAGCATCTGCCGCCCCCTTCCCTAGCCTGGGTAACTAAAGATGGCGAACCCAGGGGCAGCCATCAGCATGGCCGTCTTAAACCTACAGACACATAAGTAGACGGCTTGGAGCGCCCAGGAGGATTTGGGAATAACAAGCCGGTGGTGTGGCCCGCCCATCCTAAATATGGCCCTAGACGGTGGTCTCGCTTTTCCAGAGGCCGGTCTTCATGCAGCCTCCCGCTATGGCCTCTGCACCAGTTACACTGGCATCCTCATACTTGCCCCCTTTGGGGGCACCATTAAGACTGGTAGTGTTGAGCGGATAGGAGCGGCGCTTGCTCTCCCTCTCCAGCGCACTGCCGCTGCCCTTGAGGTTGTCACGGCTGGCGCTGCGGCGCTGCCCCGGGCGCCCCGTCTCAGGGATCGGCGCGGCGCTTGTGTCGCTGCCCTCCGATGGTGTAAGCATGGGCTCACCCTCGAGTGGAAGACCGTCGCCTGGACTGTTGCGGCTGCTGCCCGGGTAGCTGTCGGACGGGCTGTTGTGCAAGCTGCCGCTCTCACTGGACAGCAGCTCCGGAGCGCCTGAGGACGCGCCCGCACGCAACGCCTTGAGCCGGCTCTTACCACCAGTCTCTCCGGCTCCTCGGTGCCCCTTGGCCCGACTCTTGTGTACTCGGCGCCCATGATGCAGGTTGTTATGGTGCCGGGGAGCTAGGCTGCCACGGGAGCCGATGGGCTCTGGCTCTCCATCCCCGCGGGCAGCCACGCTTGCCTCGCACACCTGACTCTGGGCCACCTGCAGATTGGTGAGTTTGCAGGGGGGCGGCGGCGCGCGGCCACTGCTGCCACTCGGGGAGGACTTGAGGGAGGCTGGTCCCTCCCCCAACACTGGGGATCCATCCTCCGCAGTAGTCGGCAAGGCCCGGGGTGGGGCATGGGAGGCCGAGGGCGAAGCAGGAGGACAGCAGGCGCGCCAGGAAGCTCGGACATCCCTACGTCTGGCACAGTGGTGCGTGAAGACAAAGAGGCCCAGAGCTGAAGCTGCCACACCGTACAGACAGCTACACACCACTCGGGGCAGCCAACGCTGGGACACCGCCAAGGCACCACAAGCCCACATAGCCAGGTACAGGAAATGCGTAGTCATCAGCGCCCCCAGCTGGACTCCAGGAGAATAGACGCCATCACCATCCTCTGGGGGCGCAGGTGTCCCTACTCCTGCGCTAACTGTAGCCAAAAGAGAACCAGAGTCACTCAGGAGGACGCCACTGCTCCTGAGCCTAGTGGAACCCCTCAGCTCTTCCCCTGGCTCCAGAGAGAGCCTACTGTTACCCTGCTTTGGATTCTGGGCCACATGACCCCGTAAGTGAAGGCCCGCACATAAGAAGTAGATCCAGGTGACAGGCAGAATCAACGCCACCGGTATGTAGAAGGCACCAAGGCTTGGACGCCACACCAGCCAGCAACTAGGGGGAGACAGAGAGATAGTGGATGAAGAGTTTGGAGAGCCCTGGAGGTGGGGCACAGGCTGAGTGGGTGATAAGGTAGGAAGTGGGAAGTAGAGAGGAGAGGCAGGACCTGGCTTAGTCAGCATGCAGGGGCTCTCTGGCTGGGCGGAACAGCAGGCATGGGGCTGGTGTGAAGGTTGGGCAGGAAGATGGTGGTGTTGAGGCAGGAGGGAGTGGTGCTCACTAGGGACTGTGGTCCCGGTAGTTGTGGATGTTGACCGCAGCGGTGATGGCGCAGATTATGAGGGGGATCCCTCCAGCAATCAAATAGAACCTGGGGGGGGGGGGGGGGGGGGTTTAAGGTCAGAGTGATGAACCACTGACGATAAGGGAACCAGGTGCTCAGAACCTTCAAACTCATGTCTCCGTCTTTTCCTCTCGCTCTCTTTACAGCTGTGTGATTTGGGGAGGAGGGATGGGGCAGGTATATAAGACCCCTAACCATCCGGGCAGCTTCTTCAGAGCTTGTTTCTTCAGAACTGTTCTAAGACAAGAACCAAAGCTGTTCTCCCCACCCCTAAGCAATCCGAGTGAGGGATGTTTTGAAGTATCCTTGCCCAATGCCCTCTGGTGCCACCTCCTTCTCTGACTCTTGTGATGCACAAGAAGCTTGCCTCTTGCCTTTGGAGGGTGATTTCCCCAGGGATCTTGGACTCCTCCCCACCCACCCCAGCTTCGCTGCAGCCGTCTTGGGCCCTGCCCACAGCTGACAGTTGAAAGTACTTACCGGAGCATGGGGCGAGGGCCAGGCGGGGCTGCATCCCCTTCTTCTGGAGGGGGAGCCCTCCAGCTAAGCTCCTTGTGGAGGACTCGAGCCTTGACCCCCATCCAGAGCAGTGAGGACAATGAAGAGTAGTGCAGAGTGATGCCCACCTACAAGGTCAAGGCACTGAGGCTTGGGACCTGAGCTGCTGACTGGGCTACACCCTGGAACGTCAATGGCCAAGCATGTTCTCACTATTCCCACGTCTCCAGCAGCCCACCCGGGTACTCATCACTCTGGTCCTCGGTGGGTGTCCATCTAGGGCTCTCTCCCACCCTAGGGACTCTCCAAGGCCCAGGAGTAGCTGTCTGGCTGGTGTAATCCCCATTCTCCACCTAGCCCCATCTTCAGTGATCATCTTCAGAGCTAGCCTGGCCATTCCTGTTATTCTCCACACCACCCCTTCCCAGCCCTACAAAGCTTGCAGAGAGAACAGAGGAACCAGGGCTAATGCCATGCACCTTATTGCACCTTATTTTTCTCGTTATGCTTCCTGCTCCTCTGAAGTCACCCTATATTTTAGAGTCCCCATCCCATTCTTACCGCTTGACAAACCATTTGGTAGTTGGTGAGAGTGACGCCCCCCACAAAGACCGCTGAGGTCATGGCCATGTGGAAACACAGGTTCAGCAGCATGTGCCAACCCTTCCGGGACACGTGGATGGAGCTGCCTCAGGAAAAAAAAAAAAGTCTTCTTATTAATGAGCTACCCAACCTCCCACAGGGTCTCAACACCACTGGGAGAGCCGAAAAAAGGAAGGCACGTTCTCTATGAGCGTGTATATAAATGTGCTCTAGGCACTGGGGAAGCAGTCCTTCATCTCCCTACCCCCACCCCCCAGAATAGGTTGTCCAACTCCAGGGCCTGCACCTGCCTGAAGGAGGAACATCTGCCAGTCTATGGCGAGACATTCCCCCCACCCCCACCCCCTTCCTGGATCAGCTCTCACCTGTGGTTGAGGATGTACGTGATAATGGTAGAGAAAAGACAGAGGAGCAGCAAAGCTGTGCAGGGGTACACAACAGGATGCAACCCAGCCCCAGAGGCTCCTGCCTCCCGTGGGAATGCACTCAGCTCCTGGGAAAGAGGGAGTGAGAGGGCTGAGCTGTAGCTGTCTGTCCCTAAGCCAGTTTCCCTCATCTTGACCCCTGCCAGCCTGGACCCCGTGTCTCAATGCTTCAGTTCATTTGGTAGGTGGAACATAAGTGTGAAGGGCTGGCCTCAGGGAACACTGGCCGTCTGTCTTCTGCCTGCCTCGCCCCTTTCAGTGTTCTGCCTTTCTGGGGGCTTCTTTTCAGATGCCCAGTTAAAAACTCAAGTGTTGCGGGGGCTAGAGAGATGGCTCGTGGTTAAGAGCACTGGCTGCTCTTCCAGAGGATCTGAGTTCAATTCCCAGCACCCACATGGCATCTCACAACTGTCTGTAACTCCAGTTCCAGGGGATTTGACGCCTTCACACTGACATACATGCATACATGACACCAATGCACATAAAATAAAAAGAAACAAATCATTAAAAAAAGAAAGAAAGAAAGAAAGAAAGAAAGAAAAGAGGACGACTGGGATGTGGTTGTGTCTCTGTACAGTGTCAGAAAAAGTTGTGTGAGGGATGGGACGAGGGAAGGGGTGATTAGACATGTTCCCAGGTTGCTTTTCAACTAGAAGAATTCAGGTCAAGATGAGCATGGTGATACATGCTCATTATTCTAGCATTTGGGTGGCAGAAGCAAGAAGATCATCAATTTAAGGTCAGCTATATAGTGGGCTGGGTTACAAGAAATCCTATCTCAAAAACCAGAACCCGCCCAAATGGCAGTGGTGTACGCCTTTAATCCAAGCACTGGAGGCACAGGCAGGCAGATCTCTGAGTTCGAGGCCAGCCTGGTCTACAGAGTGAGTTCCAGGACAGCCAGGGCCACACAGAGAAAAAATCCTGTCTCAAAACAAACAAGCCTCCCTCCCCAAAAAACAACAAAACCTCAAACCAACCAACCAAACCATACCAAAAAACAAAGGGCCTGAGGCCAAAGCTAGATGGTTCCAGATCCCTCTTGAAAAATAGAGGGGCATGGAAGAGGCTAGAGGGTCAATTCCCATGAACTTTGACAGCAGCAGAGCACAAGGCTGCTGTCCTTTCTGTACTTTCCTGTGGCTCCAAGTGATCAAAGTCCCCCAGTCCCTACCTCCCACACATATTTCCTTGCCTCCCTCCCTGAATCTCTGCACACTCCCTCCCCCACCCCACCCCCACCCCCATTATACACACCATGAGCACAGCCACGTTGCCCAAGTGCTGGCAGTACAGGGAGCTGACATTGGGCTGGCTGGAACGGAGCTTGCAGCCTTCAGAACTCCAGCCTCCAGGTCCATCTTGGTTCCACCAAGCTGCCATAGGGTCAGCCCCTTCAGCCCAGTGCCTCAGTGAAACGGCCACGGGCTCGGTCAAGTTCCCCACACCACAGCCACCTGCAGGGAGGAGGACATTCATGCAGACACACGAGGCTGGCTGTCGGGAAGGCTGCCAAGAGTGGTCAGCGCATGCAGGGACACTGCTGACCTGGGGGCAGGACTAGATCCAGTCTGGGTTCTGTATACCCAGGGAGACTCAGTCAGGGGGTGAGAGACAGACAGGTGACACCACTTCTAACTGCTTGCTAGGTGCCTATCGGCCCAAGTGTGCACCCTTAAGGAAACAGACACGACTATCTGTGCTCAAGCACAGCTCAGCCCACCAGACACTGGCACATGCTAGGTACTTAACAAGTGTTCCCACCGAGACTGGGAAGAGCCCATTTTAGGGATGGGAAGGGATCCCGGGTAGTGACGGCAACACTTTCATGGCACACAGGAGATCCTGCATGACACGTAGAGGAATATATAGATATGTATAATAAATCAATGGAGCCTGAAGGGGCTCTGATATGTCTAGTGGTCCCCCCCCCCCAATTCCCCACCAGGGCAAACCCATGACAGTGTGGGCCTCATTGTAGACGGTGGTTGCCTGGCAACCAAGGCCAGGGTTTAGAAGGTAGAAGGAAAGAAGGACTCAGAAAGACGACTGTGGGCAGGCGGTGGGGGAGAAGCTGCTCTTGATGGGACAGTCCAATTAAGGCCAGGCCTACAATGTTGGGGATGAGACCGCCAACAAGGCAGTGAATCTCCATCTTCCACCCCCCAAGTTATCCCTCCTGCTCTAGTCTCTAGCCTGTATGCTGCGTGCCCCTTGGGGTCGATTCTGTCTGTCCCACTTCTAACCGCAAATCCTCTAAAGGCTGTCTTGCCTTCTCAGACACGTCTCACCGGGCTGCTAGTCTACTGATCTGAGGAGCCTCTGGCCGGAATAGCTCAGGGGGGTACTATTCAATTACTCCACTATTCAGGAGCAGCAAGCAGCCTCTGCGGAGCAGGTCATGGCCTTCATGGTTTCCTCTCTTTAACACCTAAGTATTATGGAGCACTAAGCTTCCAGGTTGCCCTCATGCCTTATTGCTTGCCTGACCAGGGGCCATGTGTGGCAATGCAAGAAGCCAGGGGCTTGGTGTGGAGGGAGAGGGAGTGAGGGAGTGTGCTTGTAGGCATTCTGATATGTCCAATGCTTAGAAGATAAAACTGGCCTTTGTCTGAGATGTATAACCATGTCATTTTAAGCTTAGTCTCCACCAATCCCTTCCTTTACAGGGCATCCCTGTTCCCACCCTGCCTTGAAAACGGTTAAGGTTTCTGCCATCCTCTGCTAACTGAACCAGGGCAGCGGGGGAGCCACAGAGGCGGAAGGGGCAAGACAGACGCGCAGGGAGTTAGTCCCTTACTGGTTCCCGCAAATATGACTGGGGTGGCCACACCACGCCTCTTGCCAGGCCCAGCTGCTCCAGGACGGGAGGTGTTGTTGCTGTGGCTGCGGAAAAGACGGCCATTTCTGAAGACCAGCAGTTGCAGGGTGCAATCTGGAGGGACTGGGGGAGCCAGGGCAGCCGGAAGGGTTGAGAACAGGCTGGGGGGCAGCTGGATGGAGGCCAGGGCCACGCTATTCTGAGGGGACATAGGAGGTCTTCAGAGATACTCAGCATCCCTGGGCTTTGAGGCCTCCCAGCCCCTTCCTGTCTCCTGTGCGGTCCGCCTCCCGCCTCTGCCCCCCACCACCTGACACCTGCATCTCAGCACCACCCTCCTCAGGTTCTGGTCCCCACACCCACACTCTTCCCTTCCCCTGGTACCCACCTTGATGTGGAAGGATGACAGAGAAATGTTGGGCCTCCCAGTGGTGCAGCGGAACCGAAGCTGCTGATCAGCTAGGGGCTCGGGCTCGAGTGCGACATCCTGGCCAGGACTGCTTGGCTGTACAGCCGACACTCCTCCCTCCCTCCTCTGGAAGGCCGTGCAGGTCAGGCCCACGTAGCTGTGGGGTTTGATGAGGTAGGCCTCCAATGCCACATTCCTTGAGTTCTGGGGACAGGGAACTTGTTACCCAGTGTCTGAGACATAGTGGTCTTCTGTGCAAGACCACACATTTCCTCGCTTCAGATCTCCCTTTATCCTTTATTCTTCATTGTCTCTTCAAAGCATGGGAAGTCTTACACATGCCATGGAGTCACCTACATGCACACTTGTGTTGTGCACACACACACACAGAGACACACAGACAGACACACACACACACACACACACACACACACACACACACACACACTCGAGTCTTCTAGTCACAGGCCTTCTTCTCCTTCTCTTGGAAGCATGACTGCTCCCGTATGCTCTCTATTCTTTTACCTGCTATTTCTGTTGCCAGCCCCTCAGCTGTCAGGCAGGGTCCACGTCTACATCCTCCTCCCATATGTCCCCAAGTATCTAGCACAACATCTCTTTTTGTTTATTTGTTTGTTTGTTTGTTTGTTTTTCGAGACAGGGTTTCTCTGTATAGCCCTGGCTGTCCTGGAACTCACTCTGTAGACCAGGCTGGCCTCGAACTCAGAAATCCGCCTGCCTCTGCCTCCCAAGTGCTGGGATTAAAGGTGTGCGCCACCACCACCCGGCTAGCACAACATCTTTATACACAGATGTTCTACCATATGTATTGGTTCTACCAGATGCCACTGTCCCTCATTGAGCTTACGACACACCTCATTCTCCTGAAAGCGCAGTCCGCCCTGGACAAAGCCTCTCTTTTCCTGCACTCATGCCCACTACACTCCTATTTTCTTCCGCCAGCTAACCCTCAACTCAGCCCCCAACCAGGAAGACCCAGATAGTGTTACCATCACAGATACAGTTCACAGCTGGTCTGTGCTTGCCCCCCTGCTACCAGAGCCTGCTGTATGTCCTGTGTCCCCAGGAGGGGGAGGCACTTCCCTTCTATGAACTGCTACTCTCAGGCTCCCCTCCCCCAGTGCTAGCCCCTGAAGGGTCCCTCCCACGCCAACCTACGGTACCACAGAGATGTGCTGGGCATGGGGGCTAAGGGCAGCTCCTCCGATTCGCTCCAGGGCACCCACAATGCCACTGCAGGCTTTGTCTTCTCTTTGGGCCAGCCACAGAAGGTGCTCATCCACCAGCATCAGGTTGCTGGCCATGTCCACCATCACCTCCACCAGCTGAGGGAGGAAGGGAGGCAGAGCCATTACTAAGGGCAGGGGTGGTATTTGGGACTCAGTTTGTGTGAGGCCTGAGATGGCGAGAGGACCGCTTTCAGGGGGCCCAAAGGATACATTGAACCTCACCTCTTTGATCTGGTCAACATAACCCAAAAATTTTTGGATCATCTGAGCCACATAGACCACATCCATCATGTCTGAGAAGCTGGCAGCCTCTGCAGTATACACTCGCAGCTGGTGGGCCAATGTCAATGCATTGGAGGCATTGATGGGCATCTGGGGATATTGAGGGACAAAGAAGATCAGCCTGGTTTCTCCTTTCTGTTCCAGAACTAGCTCCTAGAACCCAGGGCCAACACAGGAGAGGAACCAAGAGCATCTACTGAGACCATCATGGTCAAAAGTGCCCGAAAGTTCCTGATCATCACGAATCTAGGCTATTTAAGCCTAAAGATGGTGAGGCTGTAAATCGATGTGATGGTGCATAGGGAGGATAGAGCAGAGCAGAGGCCTGACCCTGGGGGAAGACAAGCACCAAGGGATTAAAAAAAAAAGTGGGGGCTGGCGAGACGACTCAGCAGGTAAGAGCACTGACTGCTCTTCTGAAGGTCCTGAGTTCGGATCCCAGCAACCACACGGTGGCTCACAACCACCTGTAATGAGATCGGACGCCCTCTTCTGGTGTGTCTGAAGACAGCTACAGTGTATTACGCCGCTGGAGCAAACAGGGCCGTCCTAAGTCAAATTCCCAGCAACCACATGATGGCTCACAGCCATTTGTACAGCCACAGTGTCCTCATACACATAAAATAAATAAATCTTTAAAAATTATTTTTAAAAAAAGTGTCAGTCCATAGTTCTTGCTGCTATCCTCCCTTTTTGAGACAGGGTCTCCCTATATAACTGGTCATCCTGGAACTCACTACGTAGACCAGATTGGGCTTGAACTCACAGAAACCCATCTCCTGCTGCTTCCCGAGTGCTGGGACAGAAGGCATCTATCACTATGCCTGGTAGCTGTACCCACTCTTAATGCACATCCGGGAACCGAGGTACAGCCTTCCCTACGAGGCATCATGCTCCATCCCAGCCAATTCCAGGAATCAAAGTTGGGGGGGGGTGTACCCCAGCCTCACCAGCACAAAGGTGTAGAGCACCCGAGTGATGTCATTGGTGTACAGACAGTGCGAGTAGTCCCCTGGCTCCCAGCGGCCAGCTCGGTCACACTTGCGTGAGGCTCGGGTACCTGGGGCTCCCCCACTCAAGGGCACAGAGGTGAAGGGGTACTGTAAGCAGGACTGGTAAGCTGTGATGCCAGCCAGGGTGCGGGGCCACCTAGCGGTAGAGATAGGAAACTGAGATGACCAAGGCTCTTTGAGACAAACATCCCCTCCTAACTCCAGCCCAGGACCATGACCCCAGACCCCTGGGGCTTGGTGAAGGGTTCAGTAAAGGCTATCCTGGCAGACTTTAAGGGGTGCCCAAGTTCTGCTTTCTTCCAGTTTGTTCAGACAATGCTACTGCAGGCAACATGTGTTGCACTGCAGCAATCTGAGCTCGCACACAAGTTCTGCCACTAACTGGACAATATACTGAATTTTTTTTTTTCGTATTCTCAGCTCTACAGTATGGAGAATGATAACTGCCCTCCATATACAGGGCTTCTAGAACCTTTGAGTGTGACACTCTTTTTGAGAAAGCTTTTGCATACCAAAGTGGGAGGAAGCAATGAAAAAGAAGCTCATCTTCTTGAGATGTAACAGCAAGATTGTGGATTAAGTGACAAAAAGGGAGGCCTTAGGACTGGAGGAAGAAAGCAAGTGGGTGTCCCTGGTCATTTGGGCTCTCAAGAGGGTACAGGTACAGGGCTGGGGGGGAGGGGCAGCCATGTATAAAGCGGAAGCTGCCAACCTGAAGTCCCCGCGGTTGTTGGTCACCCGTTCTGCAGGGCAGTAGGAGGCAGAGGTCTCCAGCACCACTATCTCCACCTTCTTGCTGGTGTTGCCTTGGACTGTGGACACGGAGCACTCCCATTCGCCTGAGGCCCACACGCCAATGTGAGACAGGGTCAGCTCACTGCAGGGGAGGAGGGGGAGATGGCTTTGTGCTCCGATCATCATCATCATCATCATCATCATCATCATCATCATCATCATCATCATCATCA